>OY759264.1:13025237-13047737 GCA_963662155.1 Lamellibrachia columna | reverse complement strand
AACCAAACACAAACATACCAGCCATGCATCATTATCACAACAGAAGGGGTTGCTAAACTACTTCACGACTTAAATCCAAACAAGGCAACAGGACCCAACTTGCCGCCAACGAATTGGCTCCAGCCCTCAGCCTAATCTTCCAGAATTCACTCATCACAGGGGAACTCCCACTCTCTTGGTTACGGGCCAACATCACCCCCATATTCAAGAAGGGAGACCGGTCACTTGCATAAAATTATCATCCCATCTCCTTAACATCGATATGTTGCAAAATCATCGAACACATTGTATTCTCTAACATCATGAACCACTTTGACCAATACGCAATCTTAACAGACAGACAACATGGCTTCCGCAGTAAACACTCCACAGAATCTCAACTAATACTCACCACACATGATCTAGCTAATTCTTTAAATAATAAATCCCAGACTGACATGATAATAATGGACTTCTCAAAAACATTTGACACCGTCCCCCACAACCAGCTTCTAAATAAATTAAACAGATATGGCATCCACAATAATACACACACCTGGATCTCAACCTTCCTTAAATGCCGCAAACAAAGGGTTGTTGTCGGTGGAGAACACTCGATCTGGACCAACGTTGTTTCGGGTGTATTTATATACATATTTATTTGTTGATTATGTAAATGCCAGAAACGTCAGTATGTTTAAAAACATAACTCACAGTTATCATTGTTGGACTCTCGATAAGTCAATTGTTCCCGTGTCCACTTGTAACTTGAAGCTTCTTGATTTGGATGGCAATTGTATGGAATATTGTTGAGCCAGCTTAAGTAGCATATAACATATTTTAATGTACAAATGCTTCGCAATTATGACACATGTTATACTTTGTTTATGTCCGGTTTAATTGAATTGTTTGAATTATGCTTTTAGAAAACGCTACCAGGCCGACCATGATGTGAAGTTCACTAAACAAGACGTGCACAATCCATTGATAAACACCTGCATCGACGCTGCAGTATTTATCGAATAATACTGCTCTGTCTGGTGATTCCTCCAGAGAACCGAATCTGCAGTCATTCTCACTATGATGTCCTACATCTTTCTTTTGTGTGTGGTAAGAGTAAATTATGTATGTTGTTCTCACCATAGGGTGTGTTTCATCAACCCGGCATTCTTAATGTCATTATATGTTGCTTTTTCTGTAATGTTACTGAATAAAATGTCCTGAAGCGACCTGGGATTGTTTCTTTGTTCATGATTGTGATGGTGCGAAAACCTCCATCTATTTTGTCAGTTTCGTTAATACCGACATGGTCGGAGTTTCAGTCAGTTGATGACAAAATAGATGTTTGTTGACTTTGTGTGCATATATGTATTTCGTTATATACACATGTTTAAATCTATCTGGCACATGCCGTATATCTCATTATATGACTGATGACTTCATTTTGATAAATGTTTGTCGAACAAACTCTAACAAATGATTATTATGTTGTAGTGAACATTAATACGGATATTTTTGTTTCTTACACCGTCTAAAAAAAAATATTGTTGTTTTTTCACCAATGACTGGATGCACAGTGGTTTGAAAGACATGAACTGATTTCATTTACTCTTCTGATTACCAAATAAATTGTAAAATTTAATCATTATCTTCCCATAGCTACGTAGTCTTATGTTTTACGTATATTTATATATTTACGCATAAACGTCTTGTTTATAACCATTTCATGTACATTGAACGAAGCTTGGATAAAAAGGCATATGTGAACAATTTACAGAAATGTATATGTATTTTCATTGAATAATTGTTTTCCGCGACATTACATTTTATTAGTGTTTATTTATCATATCGGTTTTGCAAAACTAGTATCCATACAGCACGTGTAACTATCGTGATCTTTTATGTCACTTTATAAATTACATGATATGGCGATAAAGTAAAATATACCGGTTTTACGACATATCTAGAGATCGTACGGCAAAAACACCATAAATCTTCAAACTGGAGGTGAAATATAACGTTTTGTCAGTGTGTGATTTATAGGTCTGTCAAATGTCAGTGTTATACAATTAATGACGGTAAATATGCTATCTACCTCATACTCCAACTAGGGTGTGAATGAGATAATTAGTAAACCAATATGCTACACCAATGAAGATCAAAACATGAGCAAAAACATTGCTAGTTTACATGATCTTTGAGATCGAAGTATTACGAGAATTCGAGCATTTTAATTTTATGAACCCCCACCCAACTAAATTAGTTGTGTGACATTGATTTGATAAAAATCAAAACGGATTGATTTTGCATTTAATTGGAATTGGAAATTCTGCTGAATTTATTAATTGTTCAGTTCATATAAAACGTAAATGTTTTGATATAAATTTACACATATAAACAAAGAAATATATTATAATTTATTAATTCTTCAGACTTACTTTCACTTAAAACATACAAGGTGTGATGAACTTATATGGAAATCAAAACAGAAATAGCACCTGCTCTAAGTAAACATGTAACTTGTGGGACAACACAATACAACTTAAGGTAGATGTAGATGGAGCCATCCGCGTAGATCGGGTTACGTTTGCGCGTGTTGCAAAAACTCTACTCGGTCCCCGATCTCCTACTCACCGCACCGATCGCGCGCGAGATCGGGATCGTGAAGGGAGCCGAGATCGGTGCGCTTGCAAAAACTCTCTAGTATGTCCGTTATGTGGCGCCACTTAACTGATTAAAGGCGTTCGTGTGTCAGCTCACATACGAGTGTGCGTTGCTACTGATTCAAAGCTGGGACTGTTTATGACGAACAACATATTTTATTTGTGATTGATTACCAAACATCTCAAGCGAAATATGCAATCTAGCCACACCGACGTACAATACGTCCCTATAATATCAACGTTCAATACAACATAACGCTGATGCAATAATTACATAGGTGCAACGCATATACAAAACCAATAAATACCACAGTTTTACATTATTTGCCAAAGCATGTCTTCTAGTGTTATGTATATACCTCCTGAAAGACTGCCTACGACGTTACTTGCTACCAGCACAATTGATACAACTTTAAAAAACTACGTTGATGAAAACTTTATTTCGTGAAACATCATATCATTCTTACCTTAATGCGTCTCCATTCTCACTAACGTTATAGCCCAACTGGTTTGCCAAAGCTGTTACTGCCGTTTCCAGATTTGTAATTTTCTCAACGCCAACGAACCAACCAACCAACGAACCAACCAACAAACCAACCGACAAAGATTGTCTCTGAGCTAACCAGAGTAAACACAGGGTCATGTCGGGAATATGTATCCTGTCAAAATGACCACTGACTCGTGGGTGGTCCCCTAAAAATATTGCTCACCCCCCCCCCCCCCCCGAAAAAAATATTGATTCCTTGCTTGCTATCATAGCGACATGTTGTTATTTTACCAACTTAGGTTGTATGTACATGTTGTAAGTCGCTGTGGATAAGAGCGTCAGCTAAATGTCTATTAAAATTGTGTTTAAACCACTACTACTGGAGTAATACGCTTGCAGACACAGTGCTCTGTAATTCTGAGCAGTAAAATGTCAAGGTAAAAGGTGCTTCAACTCATTGGTGGCATTACTGCAGACACCCAACAGAGGGCGCCATTAACCATAGAACAAACACTCGTCAATTATATGAGTGGAATGATATAAAATGTTTTTTTAACATATATTAACTGGATGACAGTAGAGTGAGCTGAATGGATCAGCTAAACTACCAACATAATGATGTCGAATCCTGCGAAAACCGTTGAGTTCTGAGAAAACGGTCGAGTTCTTGCTAAGAGATCGATCGAGATATGCGAAAACCGTCGAGTTCTAGCACAGACGAACCATAGTAGCCTCACACGCAGCAACATGTGCAACAGCGGAAGGATAATTACATCGGTTCAACAATAAAATATAGTCCTTGTCCTATACCCCCAGACCCCCCTCATTTCGAAAACTGGATAAGTATCAACTATAGGCGTAACTGATTTTTTCTTAAGTTCGAACAATTCGACATTAAAATATATACTTTTGTTTTCACATCATAACTGGGGTAAACTTGTATACACATTAACAGTGGTTAGTCTTATGTTCGTGTCCTTCACCCGATGTGTCGTTGTGTCTTTGCCCGAGCTGTGACAGCAGAGGAGACGGGACATTGTCTGGTCTTTTCCGCTATCACATCTCGTTGACCGCGTCTCTTCAATGTAGCACCACTTACTCATAATTTGTTAAAACAAACACACTTATGATGTCAAAACAAAAGTATATATGTTAATTTATCCTTAGTATATTGTTTTATATGGATGTTGGTATTGTCTACATATTGATTACGATGAGAAATACTGTTTATTCAATATATATATATATATATATATATATATATATATTGTTCGTTGCGAACAATTAATATTTTTCATGAAAAACAAACTGACTATATTTCAGTAAATTAAAAAACAATGCTTATTAGTTGTGTGTATTTATTAAACAATGCGCAGTGCTTCTTTTATTTGTTTATACCTGAAAGCGATTCCTTTATCAGGCGCAACGAGAATAACCGTGATGTTTAGGTGATGAAGTTGCGGATTAGTTTGATTAACTACTTCATTATGTAGGCCTACAATTGTTTTCTTAGTTACAATACGATGTTACTTACGCAAAACCACGATGCAGCTGTTTCTCATATATCATTTATAACAACACTTATTACGTCTCTGTTTTACTGTTAATTTAAGCAATCTTCTAGCATTCTCTTTCCGTTACATGTATATGTTGTACTCTTCTACTGTGTATGATGACGAGAACGACAGTGGTCCTCCACACAATCGTGTCATGTGTCGTTGTCAGCACCTCCATATACCGTATTTGGGTTGGTCTTTGCACAAAGTGCTCATGCGATCGCCTACACAAGGGTCACTAGAAGAAGGAATAGTTCCTTCAGAATGGAAAGAAGCAAACATTACGCCACTATTTAAGAAGAGATCGAGGAACAAGACAGAACATTACAGACCATTGAGTTTAACATCAGTTGTATGTAAATTACTCGAAACATTAATTAGACTCCACATGGTGGAATTCCTTGTAAAACATAATTTAATAAATACATCTCAACATGGGTTCCTAAAAGCAAGGTCATGTCTAACCAATCTCTTATGTTTTTTTGAAGAAATTACAAAGTGGGTAGATGACGGGTCACCAGTGAATGTTGTCTACTCAGATTTTCAGAAAGCTTTCGATAAAGTGTCACACCAAAGATTGTTACTTAAACTAAATGCCCTTGGAATAGGTAATGAAGTAATCAGCTTGATAGAAAAGTGGCTTACACACAGAAGACAGAAAGTAATAGTAGATAGTGAGATTTCAAACTGGAAATCGGTTTTGAGTGGGGTGCCACAGGGATCAGTATTAGGCCCTATACTGTTTTTAATATATGTGACGTGGCATGCCAAAACCACGCTCTTCGAGTCAAATGGACAATGTCACATTATTATTGAATCAACTAGAGGACATTCATAGCTTTAAAATGATACCACGATGAATATTTTATCTTACTTGTGGGTGAAGATATTTCATTTTAAGTGTATACATTCATGGAATAACCGTTCAGAGAAAATCAGCTCAAAATCAATTTTGCACACTCTTAGAAAATGTGTATGCACAGAATATGTAGAAGTATCATTAGGAAAGAACAAATATTTATTAATGCCATCATCTTGATTACAATTCATCGCGAGCACCGGTGGTCGAAAACAGAAGGATCATATTAACAATATCATAGCATCGCGCTACATTAAAATTAAATACAATTACAGTATTTACATTACACGTTGAAACATGTACACATTACAAAATGAATAGGAGGAGGAAGATAAAGACAATTATGGTATCTTCTACTTGTGCTACTTATGTAGCATGTCCCCTGCCCATTGGTGTGACCTCGGCGGGCTCGACCTGGCCTTCCCAGCACCCCACGACCAATGCTCCTTGCCCGCTTGGACAATGACACGTCTGAGGAGTCTGATTCAGAGGAGGGGGAAGAGGACTGAGAGGATGGGGACGGAGACCGAGAAATGGCTGGTCTCGGACAAACAATGTCCCTCTTGTCCTCATCCACAAACTGCCTGATGTGACGGAACAGGTAAGCTTGTCTGTCACGGGTCAGTCCAGCAGGCAGAATTGTTGGTGGCATCCCATGTGGCAGCTGGCCTTGCAGCAGGACCATCTCAGTGGTGGGGCCGTCCCACTGCTGCCTCATCAGCACCACACCAGGCTTGTCAGCAGGGAAGGTGAAATGCTGCAACCTTTTGATCCCCTTGATTTTTTTTGAAGCCGATATACAGGAATGTGCTCCAGTCGAAGGTCGGGACGAGCACATTTCCTGTCTCATCGCAAACAAGCTGTGCTCGGTTGGCCGTGGACGATGTGTTGACCACATCCACGATGTCTGTCAAGCAGGACACTCTTGTTCGGCGCAGCTTCCTCTTGATGAGGCCGAAACACCAGTCGGGCGCGAACTTGGTGTGGCCAGCCAGCATAACGTGGATGCTGGTGATTGTGTGCATGCCAGACAAGGCTCGTCACGCCAGGTACCATATCATGTACGAGTTCTTGTTCTGGCATGCACAGTTGTCTGCATGGAGATGCATCTCCTTCTCAGCTATGCCGATGTGCGCCAGGTAATGATGTAAATAGCTGATAGTGCAGTTGGCCCCTTTCCCCGTTGATGCAGCCTCGTCGATGAGGTAGTTGATCTAGGATGATATCCCCTCAGCGTGAACTCCAAAGAGGCCACAGCGCCGCTGCACGAGGAAGTAGATGGGCCCGGGCTGCATCGGGTCATCAGGGTACATCATCTAGAAGCATTAAAAACACAACTTGTGCAAAGATGCAGTAATCATTGACATTTTTGAAAATAATAATTATACTATATCTATCACATTGCCAAAGTAATTATAATCGATTAGTTTCATGTTCGAGGTACAAATTGTTTACAATAATCACAATCAATTATATTTCAAGTGTAACTGCTTCATATCTGATCCTAAACAAAAAGATTGTGTACTTGTGTGTGTGATATTTCTAAATAAATTAATAAACCCAGCATCAATGATGCAGCGCTTTGTCAGGCCAGACTAAGTATATTATATGGAAGAAAAAAATATTGTCTCTGTAATTTAAATTCTTTATAATTTAAACATAATTTGATCTGATAATTACCTGTTGGGCAAAGTCGAAGCTGTAGTGGATAGATATGTCGGCATAGTTGGGCTGGTGTGGTCCGATGACAAGGGCATGTGTTATGGCCGTCTGTTTCGTCGCTGCAGCAAGGCTGTTGTACTTGGCCCGAGCAAAGGTGGCCAGTTGCAGGTGCTCCTGTTGTCGCAGGATGACTGCAGACATCTGCTCCTCGGCGGTATTTGCTGATCTAAGAAAGAAAATAGGCAACAGTTTGTTTATTGTATGTCTATTACATAAACCCATGCAGGCTTCCAGAGAAACTGATACGGTGTTCGAATAAATGTCTGTCAAGGGTGAAATGTAAAGCAATGTGAACACTCATAAGGAAAAAACACATTACAATTATATGAACTTATCTTTACTTTTGACAATATATTTAGTCAACATCAAAAACAGTATGACTGCATGTCTCCTACACCCTAATACAATTTTTTTTTTTTACCAAATGCATAATATTTATGTATGTAATATTGAAATGAAACGGTCAGATAACACGCTGAAACTGGTAGTTTATAATGGGTGTAAGGATAAAGAGCTCCTACCTCACCACCATAGTGTTGTTTGGCTGACACACCCAGCAGAGGTCGCCATTCGGCTTCGCCACGACTACAAAGGGGAGAAACTGCTTCCATAGCTGGCAGAAAGCCCTCAGCCTGAACTTGGGGATGAAAGCCGCTCTAACCGCTGCATCTTAAGGCTGCCTTATCGCCTTGCGGGTAAAGTGACTGGGCAGGATACGCAGGTTGTCCCGTACAAACCCTGGCACCCGACCGGGCAGCACAAGGCCGTGCTGGTCTGCGAAGTTCAGCAGAAACTCAGTGACGTGCTTCACGTCCTCCAAGGTCAACGCAGTCTTCGTTCTGCCACTTGCAAGCACACCGTCACATGGCCTAAATAGTTGTACAGTATAAAACAAGTCATTACGACAAACATAATAATATTGATCCATTATAGGTATTAAAATATATATTTACCAGATATTTTTACGTCTCGGGACCAGGCCTTTCCCCAAGTAGTGCTTCTTCAATTTTTTTAGTTTCTCCTTGCTGATGTCTGTGAGGTACAGGAAGGTGTCGCGGCAAATGTGACGGTGTTCAAAGTAGAAGCACCTGCGTAAATCAAAGTGTTATTAAAAAATATTGGCTGCAGTATACAACACGAACACATATCTATGTATAACTATCACACAATGCATAAATGTGTGCGAGAGAGAGAGAGAGAGAGAGAGAGAGAGAGAGAGGAGAGGGGATAGAATAGAAGATGACATATCTAGCAAAGTACTCAAATTTGCAGATGACACAACAGTATTCAGAAAGGTTACAAATGATACAGATAAACAAAGTTTACAGGATGATCTCGATAAATTAGTTAAATGGTCAGACAAATGGAAACTGTTATCAAATTTTGGGAAGTGTAGATTTTTAAACATAGGACATGGAAACATGGACGAAGAATATAAAATGGGGGATGCTGTACTAGGTAGAACCACTCAAGAAAAGGACTTAGGAGTAACATTTAGTGCTGACGTGACAGTTTCAGAACAATGTGGGATTGCTGCTTCAAAGGGAAATCAAATTATAAGGCTAATTAGGAGAACTATCATGTATAAGGAGAAACAGCTAACTGTACCCCTGTTCAAAGCAATAGTTATAGCACATTTGGAATATTGTATTCAAGCATGGATGTCGTATCGTAAAAAGGACATAGACAAGCTAGAAAGAATAAAATGAAGAGCAACTAAAATGATTCCAGAATTGAGAGACCTTAGTTACGAAAGTCGCTTATTACAATGTGGTTTGACAACACTAGAGACCAGGATGCTAAGAGGAGACCAAATGTTATTGTTTAAAATAGTGAACGGTTATGGAGGTGTTGATAGGAATATGTTCTTCAAACTTAAAAAAGGCAGTAGAACCAGAGGACACAAAGCAGCATTAGTTAAGGAGCAGTGTAGGTTGGACATGAGAAAGTACTCTTTCTCACAGTAGGTGATAAATGAATGGAACAAATTGCCATATGATTTTGTTAAAACTAGTAGTGTGAATATGTTTAAAAATAGAATTGACATATATTTGATAAGGGAGGGCTACACATAGATTAGAAAATTGTTGGACTCTCGATAAGCCAATGACTTCCTTGTCCACTTGTCATCTGGAACTTGTTGTTTGGGATGGCAATTTTGTTAAATCTTGTTAAATCTACTCTTATTCTTTTCCTCGGGTACTGTGTATGATGACGAGAACGACAGTGGTCCTCCACACAATCTTGTCATGTGTCGTTGTCAGCACCTCCACATACTGTATATGGGTTTGTCTTTGCGCAAAGTGGTTATGCAATCACCTACACAACGGTCATAACTCCGAATTGGTGCAATTTGAATGGAATTGCTAAATCTCGTAAAATAACAACGCAATTTATAACATATTTGCATTAATGTGTCCATCAACAAATTATACAGACAGTACCTGTTTGTGGCCTTGATGTGATGGGCATAAAAATGCTTCCTGCAAGACATGTATAACATTTAATACCTAGTTATACAAACTTTTATTTCGGCGAAATCTGAGCAGGAATTCCCAGTACGAAGAGGTCAAGTCCTGGGAGATATCTTGTCGAGAAACTGACGAATTCGATGGTGCCGTATTGATGCCATGGAACCAGAGGTGTGCGGGTTGGCACATATCACGGGGCTTGCAATAAAACATTCACGCTGCCAAGGAATAACGGTGTTCCCAGGGCATACATATTACAACATATCAATATCATATCTTGTCCCATGTTGCTGGTCATGTTTGTTTACATAACTGGGCAGTCCATACCTCGCTAGTGACGCCGAAGTATTCCTTGATCATTTTGACTCAGACCAGGTTTTCGTCTACCTCAGCGGCGCTTCTCAAGCAGAGATTGATACAACCGGTGACCTGTACACAATAATTAATCGTGTTGGTAGTAGTGAATTTAAATAATGTGTATGAAATAACACATGACACTAGTTCACCAACCACCGTCTCTTGGTCTAGTCCACAAAGAAACCACTCCTTAAACATTAGTGTAAACACCCCTAATTCGGGTAATACTCCGGTCCTTGTCTACTTAATATGCACCATTATCTAAGATAAACATACCCACGTCGTACAGGTGGACACGTCAAGCTTGAGCAAACAGATTACGTAATATTGGTTGGCTCCAACAAAGGCAGATGCATTTCTTCATACTTGAAAGGTTTAAGTAATAAATAAAGAAACAGGAAATAGTATAAAAATAAAAAAAACAGAAATGCTACATTACCCCATTAAAAAATATATTTCCTGAGCGTCGCAGCAAACAGTAATTTACACTCATAACATCATAATTAATTCAACTAATCACACGATGTCACTCTTAATACGGCGTTCAACAACTCAAATTAGTAAGTAATCTTCATTACACTTGATGCCACACAAACATATGACACTGCGGTATCCAACTGTCTTGACAACAAACGCATCTATTCCAAGCGGCTCAAATAGTCTGCTCCTACGTTATCAGTCCCGGGAATAGACTCTACCCGGAAACGATAGCATTACGCGGTCGTTTGCCAACTTCGCTGTGTTTAGAAATTTGAGGGATCGTTTGTTACAACCAGTATTGTAACAATCGACCGGTAATGTAATAACTCGACCGGTGATGTAATAACTCGACCGGTAATGTAATAAAAACGATGTAGATTATTATGATGACGACGATGATGAAGATGATAAATGGTAATGATGATGATAAATAGAAGGAGAAAGATGAAGATTATTAAGGGTTTATCTTAGTGATGATGATTGTGAGGATGATAATTATTACGATGATGAAGACAACTACGTCATTCTCATCAGCCTCATCGTCCTGCTCCTCCTCCTCCTCAACATCCTCATGTTCACCCTTATCAAGGCTAGCCGTACTGACACCCACTCGACGCTCACTAAAGTTTACATACAATAGGTTTCTCAGAACGATTCAGCGACTTGTTTTCTGGGAGGACATATGGACTGCTGTTTATATATCCTCCTAGATAGCATACGGCAATAGTAATAATTTATGTGGACAAACATAACTAGATGATCGTCTCAAACAAATCAAGGTGTCACATTGTAAAATTAAGAGGTCTTCCAAAAAAGTTCAACAAATGTAAGAGTTTATTTAAACAAATCAACTAGCTGATCAACTCAACAAATTAAGAGATCATATCATATAATTAAGGGTCATATAAAATACAAATATAACGAGTCATCAAAATGCAAATTAAGATCTTTTTAAAACAAACTACTAAGGGACCATATTTTAAAGACAACTGTAAGGGGTGATTTATCAAAAAGTAATAAGCTGATCGTCACAATAACTTAATGGATCATCTCACAACATTAATGGGTGATGTAATAAAATAAATTAGTCTTCTAGAAAGTAAAGGATGATTTCAAAAAGTGTAAGGGATCATTTAAAATCTCATGTAGATGCTTGTCTGAAAAAATATATGGGATCATCTCATACAAAATAATGGGGCTTCTCGAAAAACGTAATGGGATCACAAAACATGCAAGCGATCATTAATAATAAACTAGCTGATCGTCTCAAAAAATGTAGGTATCATCTTAAAACATTAATAGGTCACTTCATACAATAAAGAGGTATTCAACAATGTTAAAGGATCATTAAAAAAAACGTAAACATTTATTTAAAAAATAAAAAACTAGCTGATCCTCTCAATAAATAAAGAGATCATCTTATAAAATAAAAGGATCTTCTCATAAAATAAAGGGGTCTTCTCAAACAAGTTAAGGAATACAAAAAAAGTGTAGATTAACAAGAACTGGCTGATCGTCTCAGGGATCAACTTAAAACAATATGGGGTCTTCCCATCAATAAAAACGTCTTCTCAAACAAGTTAAGTTATCATTTCACAATACATGTAAATGTTCATTAAAAAAACTAACTGATCGTCTTAATATATTAAAAGATCTACTCAAAAAGGTTAATGGATCTTTTCAAAAATAGACATGTTGATTGAAAAGAACTGGGTGATAGTTTCAGCACATTAAGGGATCATCTCAAAACAATAAGTGGTAATCTCATAAACAAGGGGTTTTCTACAAAAAAAGTTACGGGGTCTTTTCAAAAATGTAAACATTAATTAAAAGAACAAGCGTCAACTGTCGGAAGTGTGGAAAACTAGTTGTAGAGATAAACAGGAACTCACTACGTAGTTTTATCGACAACAATGGCGCGGCCCATGAAATTCGGTTGCTGTGTGTTCAACAAGCTTTTCCTAATAAACCACTGGTGTGATATTTGGCATTGTAGTTACACATGGTTAGTTTGTATTAATTCTTTTAGGTGAATAATCCCCCAAAATGCGTGTTGCTTCCATTTAAGGAATAATCAAGCAAATTATAAAATTAATGGGTATATTTAAAATTTATGACATTAAAAAAGCGATCACCTCAAACTGTAAAATAATAGGCTATTTTTTAGATAACCCTCTTATTAATTGTTTTAGATGACTCCTTAATGTTTTGATGGCCCATTTTACTTTTTTCTGATGATGAGCTAGTTACTTTGTTAAATGACCATTACATTTTTCAAACTGACTTATTTTTAAAATCCATTTAATTATTTGAGATAACTCCTTACATTTTCACAGGTAAGTGACATTTTTCATCATGGTGTACACAATCACTAGCGATGACAGGGATCTTACACCCACAATGAAACATGGCTTCACCTTTTCCCACTGAACAAGGGTGGCTAGGAAGATGTTTCTCTAAAACAACAGCACAATTTCACACTACGGGCCTTACTGCGGGGAATTTCTACTCACTAGGCCTACCGTACAGTTCCGCGCCATGTGCCCAGACTGGTTACAATGGAAACAGGTGCGTGGGGTTGGAGAGGGTCGAGGAGAAAAATTGGGAGTCGAATACTTCCGCTCAAAAGTGTCATCAATCTTTGATAATGCGATCCACTGGGTTAGATAGTGTTCCGTACCAGCAAAGAATTGCTTTTCGTTTGAATTGATCGTGCGGTTTCGTTTGAATTGATCGTGCACGCATGACACTTCTTACGAAAATATCCTACCGTTAAACGGTACTACTCTAACACGGCCTGCTTCAACTGTAACTAATAATTGGCAAGAAATGCTGGAGAATGGGAATACACTTCCAATATATGACCCGTTAACAAAGCGCTTAGAAAAACTGCATAATTATTTTCTTCCAAGCCCTAATTATCGGCATTACGTTCAAAAAGGTGAATATAAACATAAATGGAGTGTTTTCCTTGAAGCAGGGCAGTGGAGGACAGCGGGTTACCGTGGGGATTCCATCGCCCTCATTTACCGACCCGTTGTGGCATGCTGCTGCAGCCTCCTTATGGATAATCGCCATTTCTCATGAGCCACCTTCATCTTACGTACTCGCTGGTGAAACTCAGCCTGCCTCGCCATCTCTCTATCTCTCTCTCTCTCTCTCTCTCTCTCTCTCTCTATATATATATATATATATATATATATATATATATATATATATATATATATATATATATATATATATATATATATATATATATATATATATATATATATCTCTCTCTCTCTCTCTCTCTCTCTCTCTCTCCCCCTCTCTATCTCTCTCTTTCTCTCTCTCTCTCTCTCTCTCTCTCTCTTTCTCTCTCTCTCTCTATCTCTCTCTCTCTCACTCTCTCTCTCTCTCTTTGATTTCGGCCTGGAGTTTCACATTCTCCAATTCCTCCTTGGCCTGCTGCTCAACATCCTCTAATGTTATCCTGCTCACGAGCAGCCTAGCGTTCAGCCCGAGCTGCCTCCTGTTCTTCCTGAACAAATGCCTGAAGTTCAGGACCTGCGAGACCCAAATTCCCACCTAACTCTGCTAGTTGGGCGAAATCCAACTGCAATACACAACGAAAATTGCTCAGTGGTTCATTCTTACAAGCTGTGTAAATAGCTCTAGCTGACGAGGCTGCCGAAGCTGAGGCTCAGCAGCTACAAGTATATGGCAACTCGGGCAACACAACAGTTAGCGTGGTAGCGGGTAAGAGGAAGGGTCGTGCAAGCAAGTGTTCTTCACATAAACGCTCAGAACACCCAAAATGCAGACAAACCGGAAGTGCTGTCAATTCATTGGGAACCAAGCACCTCAGAACTGCAAATTTAAAGACGCTACCTGCCACCATTGTAAGAAAACAGGACACATCGTGGCAGTCTGCAGAAAGAAAGCTTCAACATGTAATGAGACGTATGTTGTGGAAGCAGCTACTGTCGAGAAAGAGGAGTACTCCGGATACCAAAAAGTCTTCTTACAAACAGCCAATCACGGTCAGAGTTAAAATAAACGGAAAAACCGTTGCTATGGTTGTTGATACTTCGGCCGGAATCTCAAGCATTAATGAAAAAACAACTATGTGCTCATTGTGGCCTAACCTTCCAATGCTACAACCGGCTGACCACATAACATTTACCAGCTACACCGAAAAAACAATATCCGTGCTGGGTCAATTAAACGTAGTTATATAATACAGGAGACAGTTAGCCCAAGTGCCAATAGTGGTGATGTCTGGAGAAAGATAGAATCTTCTTGGCAGAAATATGTTAACCGAGTTGAAGTTGGATTGGGGTAATATGATGCACGTCAGAAAGCTAGATCCAGTTCATTCTCAAAAGATGGCCGAAGATCCAGACGTTTTCAGTGAAGGTCTCGGAGAACCGAATGGCATGAACGTTAAGATTCAAGTGAAATACGATGCCACCCCTCGTTTTCGTAAGCCAATACCAGTTCCTTATGCGTTGAAAGCGAAAGTCGAAAGAGTTAATACGACTGCATGAAACTGGTATCATCGAACCGGTCCAATTTTCAGAGTGTGTAGCGCCTACCGTTCCTGTCTGCAAGTCAAATGGACAGATCAGGATAGATTTAACAAGATTTGCCATCCAAGCCAAAGGCCCAGATGGTAAGTGGACAAGGAAGCCATTGGCTTATCGAGAGTCCAACAATGTTCATTTACTTATAACCCGCCCTCCTGAGATATGTGTCAACCTTGTTTTTAAACATATTCACGCTGCTAGCAGTTACACAATCTGTAGACAATGTGTTCCATTCATTTATTGTCCTCTGTGAGAACGAGTGCTTCCTGATGTCCAATCTACATTGATCCTTTACTAATTTTACCTCATGTCCTCTAGTTCTGCTATCCCTCTTGAGTGAGAAAAACATATTTCTATCAATATTTTCATACCCATTCAATATCTTAAAAACTTCAATCTGATCTCCTCTTAACCTCCTTGTCTCTAGAGTTGTTAAACCACATTCTTTCAGGCGTTCTTCATAACTAAGGTCTCTCAGTTCTGGAATCATTTTAGTTGCTCTCCTTTGTATGCGTTCAAGCGTATCTATATCCTTCTTACGATATGGTCTCCATGCTTGTATACAGTATTCTAAATGAGGTCTAACTATTGCTTTATAAAGAGGTATAATTAACTTTTTTCCCTTGTATGTTATGTTTCTTCTAATCAGTCCAATAATTTGATTACCCTTTGAAGCTGCAATACCACACTGCTCTGAAACTTTCATATCAGCGCTTATTGTAACTCCTAAGTCCTTTTCTTTTACAGTAGTACCCAGAACAGTATCTCCCATTTTATAGTTTACATTCAAGTTCCCATGTCCTGTATGTAGGCATTTACATTTCCCAAAATTGAACAGCATCTGCCATTTCTCAGACCATTTCACTAATCTGTCTAGATCGTTTTGTAAATGTTGTTTATCACCATCAGTATTAACCTTTCTAAACAGTTTTGTGTCATCCGCAAATTTCAGTACGTTACTTGTTATACTGTCGCATTGCGGATATGCGGTGACTATAAAGTGATGATCAACCAAGGCGTTGGTGAGGATAAATATCGGCTTCACAGGGTCAATGAACTGTATGCAGGTTAGACTGGTGGAGAGCCCTTCTCAAAGCTAGATCTAAATCACGCCTATCTGCAGCTGACGCTTGACGAAAATTCACGCGCCTACATCACTATCAACACGGACGTGGGACTGTTTCACAACGTCAGATTACCATACGGTTTGTCAGTGGCGCCATCAACCTTTCAGTGAAAGTTTTAGTGTGTGATTGATGGCATACCACGGGTATGCATTTTCATGGACGACATTCTTGCAACATGAAGAACTCAAGATGAACACGTAGCGAATCCCCAGTTAGTGTTGAAGCTTTTGGACGAGGCAAGACTGAAACTAAACATTGAAAAGTGGGAGTTCTTCAAACCGTCAGCAGAGTATTTGGGACATAAAATCGATCGTGATGGTTTGCACCCTACGTGCGTGAAGGTCAGAGCAATACAAGATGCGCCTACACCGAAAAATGTAAAAGAACTGCGGTCGTACCTTGGGTTGTTTAACAACTGTGGTCGGTTCTTGTGAAACTTGGCGACAGCCATGGCACCTATGCATGTGCATCTCAGGAAGGAGACCAAGTGCCGATGGGGGAAGGACCAAGATGAGGCATTCCAAGCAACAAAGAATCTTCTTCAGACAGATACACTGCTTGTGCATTTTGATCAGGACAAGCAACTGCTACTAGCATGCGATGCATCACCTTATGACGTCGGTGTGGTGCTGTAACACCTAATTCCAAAAGGATCGGAGCGACCGATTGTAATCCCATCGAGGAATTTGTCGCTAGCTGAGCGGAAATACTCCCAGTAGGACAAAAGGACTGCGTATTTGGTGTTAAAAAATTCCATCAATATGTATGTGTGTATATATATATATATATATATATATATATATATATATATATATATATATATATATATATATATATATATATATATGGAATGAGATGTATGCTAATCGCCAATCACCGGCCTTTAATCGGGTTGTTTAATGAGCAGTCATCCATACCTCGTCGAGCCGGCTTCAACGATGAGTTCTCACGTGGGCAGGTTATGACTACATCATGCATTCGTTACCGCAGTGGCGAAGCACACGAGAACTGCAATGCTTTATCACGTCTGCCTTTGTCAACCCAATAAATGAAGACCCCTGCTCTAGTGGAATACTAATCCAGCAGTTTGATGATTTACTTATGACATCGGGACACATACGGAACTGGACACAACGTTATCCAATACTTTCGCGAGTTCAACAAAACGTGCTAATAGACTGGCCGGAAAGTGATCCACTAACGCCCAAATTCCAAAGAGTGCGTCATGAGTTGAACATCCAAGAATGGTGTGTGATGCGTGGTGCCAGAATAGTTTTGCAGCGTCTTCACAGTACCCACAGCGGTGTGGTGAATAAGAAAGCATTGGCGCGCTCTTATATCTGGTGGCCAGTGGCCAACAATGCGGGCAGTTCGAAGAAAACACGTGAAAGCCGACTAGAGCACCACTTTGACTTGGTTATTTCCACAGAAGCCATTGTTACAGGTTCATCTGGACTATGCGGGTCCGATTGAGAACATGGTGATCCTGGTAGCAGTAGATGCTTACTCAAAATGGATCGAAGCAAAAGTCGTGCATTCATCAACAACTCAGGTGACTATCGAACAACTGCGTGGATTGTTCGCGACACATGGTTTGCCAGAGACTATTGTTACGGATAATGGCACTTTTTTTGCCGAATTCCAGCATTTCGTCGAGAGAAACAACATCCAACACATCGCATCACCAGCTTATCGTCCATCTTCTAACTGTCTCGCGGAAAGGACGGTGCAACTGGTGAAGAGGGGATTGGTAAAGTGGAAGGTTGGAACAATGGAGACAAGATTGTCTCGTTATCTGATGGCCTACAGACCTACTCCTCACAGCACTACAAGAATCTCGCCGAGTGAACTGTTGTTGGGCCACAAACTGCGAACGCTGTTGGACCTGGTACATCCTAGCATCAGCAGTAAAGTTTACCAACATCACGACAACAATTAAAGACTGAGTACTACAACCAGAAGCCAAAGGATCGATGCTTCAACTCAGGCGATGCGATATACGCCAAGAACCATACACAGAGCGCACCTAAATGGTTTCCGGCTGTTCTGCGAGAACAGAGGAACAACGTCATGATATCAGGGACAGCTGATGGTCACTACTTGAGACGTCATAGTGATCACGTGCGCCGACGTCGTGCAGTTGCGACAGGTAACCCAGTGGAGCAAAAAGGCTGTTGCTGCACCAGAAGCAAACGACCCGAGCCTGGAGAAAATGAAATTACAAGAGACGTAGCTCCAATACCTGATGGAATTAAATTTAGTTTTGTCTTCACAAAATGAATTAGTGGATAATGTAAAAATAAATGATCAATTGGATAACAGTGATCATAATCAAATACATTTTGATATCAAAGTAAAACAGAAAGTACAAATAAAAAATATAGGAGATTTTCCACAAAGCAACGGTAAATATAAATATATGAAACAAATACTTAGCATAGCTAGATTAGAATAACATGCTGAGGAATAAGGCCGCAATTGAATGTTGGAAAATTCTAAAATATTTAATTGAGAGTACCATTGAGAAAGGAGGAGGGCTGTGCGTGAGGTTAGCACCCTCACCTTGCAAGAAAAATTCAAGCTACAGAAACCAATACCAAAGACCAATACGTCAATGGTGCGAGGAGTGAAGTAACCCAGGAAACTGGGATCATGAAGGATGGCAGCCAAATCCGGTCGGGAGCTGACACCCCGAGAGCGGAGCTCCTCAAGCCGAAAAACAAGATACGAGTGGGCTCCTGGAACGTGAGAACACTGTATCAAGCAGGAAAGCTTCAGCAAGTACTGCGGGATATGGAAAATTACAAATTGGAACTTTTATGTGTGAGCGAGGCTAGATGGATAGACTCAGGGAAGAGGACCATGTCCTCTGGACACACCATACTTTATTCAGGCCGATCAGATAACCAGCACAGAGGTGGAGTTGCCATCATTGTGACGAGAAAGGTGAAAAAACTCTGCTGGAGTGGAAGCCAATCAACGACAGACTACTCAAGGCAAGATTCAATTCCAAGTTTGCAAAGCTGACAGTGATCGCATGCTATGCACCAACAGAGGATGCAGAGGAGGAGATCAAGGATGAGTTCTACGACCAGCTGGAGGAGGAAATCCGGACAACACCCCGGCATGATGTACTCATGGTGGTAGGAGACCTAAACGCAAGAGTTGGAAAGGAAAACACAGGAAGAGAAAGGGCCATGGGCACCGAGGGCTTTGGATGCATAAATAACAACGGCGAGAGACTCTCTGACCTATGTGTTCAGAATAACCTAGTCATAGGTGGAACTCTATTCAAGCACATAAACATTCACAAAACCGCCTGGAGGTCCCCAGATAACAACACTGTTAGCCAGATCGACCACGTGATAGTCAATCAGAAGTGGAGACGATCACTTCAGGACGTTAGAGCCAGACGCGGAGCTGATGTGGGGAGAGACCATGTGCTGGTAGTGGCAACATTGTCCTTGAAGCTACGGAAGACACAAAGAAGAGAAGAGAAACAACGGCGATTTGACACAGGAAAGTTAAAGAACCCAAATACAGAGAAAGCTTTCCAGCTGGACTTAAAAAACCGCTTTCGCATACTCCAAGAGGAACAAGAATTGAACATCGGCAGTTTCAGGCACTGATGGAAACAAGAAAAAAGAAGGAGGAATGGATCAAGTCAGACACATGGACAACAATTGATGAAAGAAAAGCAACAAAAAAGAAGCTAAACGACGCCAAATCTCAACGACTGAAGGAACAGCTGCAGAGTAGATACTCAGAACTGGACAAAGAAGTCAAAAGGAAGACGAGAGCAGATAAGAGAGCCTTCATCGAAAATCTGGCAGATGAAGCAGAATCAGCAGCACAGACACAGAACATGGCCACACTGTACAAGATAACCAAAACGCTGACTGGCGGTTTTAAAAATAGTGATATTCCAGTGAAAGATGTGGATGGAAATGTTGTCACCTGTGAAGTAAAACAGACCCAGAGATGGAAAACACACTTCGAGACCATCCTCAACAAGGAAGCACCAAGAAATCAAGCAGAAATTCCAGACAGCAAAGAGGACCTGAAGGTCAACACAGACCCACCATCTGCTGAAGAAGTGAGAAAAGCAATCAGGACCATGAAGTCTGGGAACGCACCGGGTGCAGAATGTGTAAGTGCAGAGATGTTGAAAGCTGGAGGAGAAGTCACCATGGGACCCTTGACAGAGATCTTTGTAGGAATATGGGAGACGGAAGAAACACCAGGCGACTGGAAGATGGGGCTGATCGTCAAACTACCAAAGAAATCAGACCTTAGCATTTGCAAAAACTGGAGAGGGATCACTCTGTTGTCTATCACTAGCAAAGTTTTCAGCAGGGTGATCCTTGATAGAATTTCAGAAGTCCTTGACCCACAGTTACGCAAAGAACAGGCAGGTTTTAGGAAAGGAAAATCCTGTGGGGACCACATTTTTACCTTAAGGCAGATCCTGGAGCAGTGCCAGGAATGGAACACGCCATTCTACGCAAACTTTGTCGATTTTGAAAAGGCTTTCGACAGCATTCACATAGACTCTCTCTGGCGTATACTCCGGCACTATGGAATCCCCCCCCCCAAGATTGTGAGCATAATCAAACTGCTATATGGCGATTTCAGGACCAAGGTCATTTGTGGCCAATACCTGACAGAAGATTTTAAAATCAAGACCGGAGTGAAACAAGGATGCATACTATCCCCCTTCCTCTTCTGCCTGGGGGATCGACTGGGTCATGAAGGAAACAGCACTAGGAGACAAAAGCGGCATCAAATGGACCTTCACAGAAACATTGGGTGATCTAGACTATGCAGACGACATATCTCTTCTGTCGCACCGCTACAGTGACATCCAAAGAAAAAGCGATGAACTTGCAAGAAATGCTGAAAAGATTGGGCTACAGATAAACATAAACAAAACAAAGATGCTGCGAAACAACAGCCAAACAGCAGACCCCATCACGATTGGAGGAAAATATATAGAAGAGGTGACCGAGTTCATCTACCTTGGGGCTAAGGTGTCAACAGATGGAAACTCGGAGTCTGAGATTAAGGCAAGGATTATAAAGGCAAGAGGGGCATTTGCGGCACTGAACAATATCTGGAAGACAAACAAGATCAGCAAAAGATCAAAGATCCGCCTGTTCAAGAGCAACGTCCTAAGTGTGCTACTATATGCGGCGGAATCATGGAAAGTTACCAAAAGCATATGCCAGATGCTGGAAGTTTTCCAAAACAAGTGCCTCAGGAAGATAATGCGAATCTACTGGCCGAACAAAATCTCCAACACGGATCTCCATGAAAGAACAGGTATGCAGCCCATCTCTCTCTCGAGGTTAAACGTCGCAGATGGAAATGGATCGGACACGTCTGCAGAATGCCGCTTACATCCATTCCAAGAGTGGCCATGCGCTGGAACCCTGGTGGCAAGAGAGCGAGGGGGAGACCCAAGGAGACGTGGAGGAGATCAGTAGAGCGGGAGATGAAGGCTCTCGGGTCGAGTTTGGGCCAGGTGACGAAGCTTGCAACGGACAGGCAACATTGGCGTTCTTTGGTGTCGGCCTTATGTGTGATCCCGCACCAAGAGGATTAAGTAAGTAAGTAAGTAATTGATAAATTTGGATTTGGATTTGTTTATTCAGTCCAAATATTAACGAAATACAAAGCGCTATAGAGAAAGTGAGAAAAGGTGAATGTATCATAATGGGGGATTTTAACCATGGACATATACAATGGAAACCTCTAGAGAGTACAACGGGAGAGGACAAACAGTTTCTACTTTTAATTCAGGATAGCTTCCTTACTCAACACGTGCTAGAACCAACCAGGAGAGAGATTGTATTATATTTAGTTTTGTATTCAATGAATTAGTGGACAATGTCAAAATACATGATTAATTGGGTAACAGTGATCATAATCAAAAACATCTTGACATCAAAAAAATCAGAAAGTACAAGTACAAAATACGGAGAAACTTCCACAAACATAAATACATAGATATGAGAAAAACATTTCGTGGAATAAGACCGCAATGTTGGAACATTCTAAAATATGTAATTGAGGGTATCACTGATAAATTTGTTCCCTTGATAAAACAACGAAAACGGTCTAAAAAGAAACATTTGCCTAAAGAAGCTATTAGAAAAATATTGTACAAGCAAACTATGTGAAGGGTTTATAAGCGTACCAGAAAGGAGTATGACTATACAAATTATA
>OY759264.1:12995237-13022737 GCA_963662155.1 Lamellibrachia columna | reverse complement strand
CAACAGCTGATGACTCCTTACACTACTCAGTCAAGCTTAGGTAGTGCAATGCCAATGGCAACGACGTCTTCGCACCAAAACGATCACGATTCACATATAACTGCCGGTTTCACGAAGCGTTCGATGGACATTTCACGTAGATAACGTAACAATGGTAGAAACACGCGTAGCTTTGCTAACATTTGCACGTAGCCATTGTTCTGAGTAACATAATTTATGTCAACTGTCCACATTGGTTCTTTCGACGTAGTACCCCAACCCCGGAGGAATTTCCAATATTGTACAGTGTAGGAACTATCACCATGCTCCACCGGGCACGCCTGCAAAATGTCAGCCGCATATATGCGAACCTGACGGATATATGAGGGAACAGACAGACAGATCCACACACTACTTTATATTATTAATGAATAATTAGAATGTAATCGACAATACAACTGATGCTGGTGACTGTCAAGTCGAAGACGATGATAATAATTGTAATATTAACTATACAATGTGTTATTCAGGTTAGTTAGGAGGTCCGACTTATCAGCAGCCTTGCGATGGACCACAGCGGTGAACTGTACGTACTAGTGATACTTTCCAGATAAATCGAGCTCGTGTTCTAAAGGACACAGTCCAAAGGATCGGCTATGTAAACACGTTTCTTTATTTAACTTTACAGCGAACAATTGAAAATATAGGGAGTCTTACACAAGTCAGTATTGATCAACCGTGTCAAAATAATACGTGCAAGTAAGTGTATATATTACGAAGTAGTTTGTGACTCTGCTTGTATGTTCCGTCATATATCCGTCAGTTTCGTGTGTATGGGATTAGTTTCCTAAATTTCTCCGATTCCCGACGTGGTAGGGATATTACGAAGGAACCGATGTGGATGTATGACGCATATATTACATAACTCTGAAAAATAAGAGTTCCTAGTTACGTCTTTTTAGCTACGCTACGCGTGTTTCTACGATTGTTACGAGATCTGCATTAAACGTCATCCGAACGCTCCGTGAAACCGACAGTTGCACGTGATTTTGGGGCGTGAAGTTGTTCTACCAAAACATAACTGGGTAGTGCAAGCTCTTGCAGTGACAACTTTTCTTCCGGGCATCTCCGCCAGTAAATAATAATACACTTCATTGCGCTTAGTACAATCGCTGATGTTACAATCTACCGTTTAAAAGAATCACAAATAATTGGCGAGACGAATAATTTCTTATTGTCGTTGTATGAAAACGCGCCGCTTAAAAGAATTATCATCCGCTTAATATAATCAAATGATTGTATAAAGCGGAGTCCATTGCAATACTATATACATATGCGACAAAACTTTCAAAAGGTTAATATTTATAATGAATAACTAATTATTATGAATGAATAAAGTGGATATCGTAAAAAGCTTACTGTAACTAACAGTATATGCATTGGCCAAGATGCACATGTTTGAGGCCACACATGCAAGATTTGAATTAATATATATATATATATATATATATATATATATATATATATATATATATATATATATATATATATATATATATTAATTCAAATCTTGCATGCGTGGTCTCAAACATGTCCATCCTCACAGAATAGACCCCATCCGCAGAAATCTGTGCAGCACCTGAGTGAACAGTTATTAAAACTTTCGTAAAAATCTTCAATAAAACAATGCACAAATTGCGTAGAACTTACTTTCATCCATTTCTTAATGTATGTATATATATATATATATATCATTTATATCATTTATATATATAAATATATATATATATCATTTATATCATTTATATATATATAAATATATATATATATATCATTTATATCATTTATATATATATATATATATATATACATATATATATAAATATATTGCATGTGTGGTCTCAAACATGTCCATATATATATATATATATATATATATATATATATATATATATATATATATATATATATATATATATATATATATGTGACCTAAGGGAATGTAAGTAGTGACATTCACATGGATATAATTACGCTCTACGAAAACTGTATATTGTTTTTTTATTGACATATTTGTTGAGAGTTCCCTTATTTGTTCTTCCAGGTATTGCAGCAATTACTGCCGCGCTGGGTAACACAGTCGGGCATGTGTATCTACGGATGAGTGAGAGTTTGATTTCCTGCGTTTCGGCACGTTCTTGCACGGTTTGTCAAAACAAGATACACCGGAGGAGAGCACACAGAAAGACAACGAAATGTTCCACATGTGTTAGCGTTAGGAATCTACAACGATTTTCATAGATTAACTGACATTAATCTAGTTGGGTGGGGGTTCATAAAATTAAAATGCCCGAATTCTCGTAATACTTCGATCTCAAAGATCATGTAAATTAGCAATGTTTTTGCTCATGTTTTGATCTTCATTGGTGTAGCATATTAGTTTATTACTTATCCTATTCACACCCTAGTTAGGGTATGAGGTAGATAGCATATTTACCGTCCTAAATTGTATAAAACGGAAATTCGACAGACCTATAAATCACACACTGACAAAACGTTATATTTCACCTCCAGTTTGAAGAGTTATGGTGTTTTTGCCGTACGATCTCTAGATATGTCGTAAAACCGGTATATATTATTTTATCGCCATATCTTGTAATTTATAAAGTGACATATAAAGACATGAACTATCACGATAGTTACACGTTTTGTATGGATACTTGTTTTGCAAAACCGATATGATAAATAAACACTAATAAAATCAATGTCATGTTACACTTCATTTAACAATATAATCAGGTTTTTATGTGTGTAGGTGTTCTTTATCATACTATAATTAATGATGACTTAACCCGCCAGGATCGCCTGCATCGGACATGATAAAGCGGTTTACAATTTACCTCGGCAGTTACTTGGGCTAACACGATTTGTTTGTATGGCAGTGTAACCGGCCATAAACGAGTACAAACCTAATAATTTAAGTAGCTGATTGCATTGTGGCAAAATGACTGTACGACATTATCCATATTAACAACGTTTCGAACATAAGTTAGGCAATTCGTAAATTCTTCGTTACCTCAAATGCCAGAACAACCACCAGAAGGCAGAGCACCAACAAATCCTGTAAACGTGTCATCTTTTCAGCAGGATCGAGACGAGTTTCACCTACAATGAAGGAACATTATCGTTTGTATGTAACTGCACGAGACACGTCTATTGCGGTAAAACACTTCGTCATTGTATCGTATTGCTAGCTTACGAACACCATTGAAAGATGAACACTCCTGCAGATGCTAAAGACGCCAGCAACGAACATTTGAGATATGGATAATGGCTGGTCCATAAAACGTATATCGCGATATATGCGAACGTACAAAAAACTACAGCGATAACGCAACTAGTGTTCAGCAAATCTATTGAAATACGTATCACGTCACTACAAGCAATGTGCAAACAGTCTAACTGCCACCAAAAGTACCCTGAATTACTGTTCATATTGTACTAATATTACATAAAGGGTACCTCTATATCACGTATTGCACTGCTTATCGTGTCGTTTACTGGCGATGTTAGATCGTTCACACTCCACGTTATTTATACACAGTATGCCAGCTTCACTCACTCAACGGTCCTGTATCGGCTAACATGGGACAGCCAATGACTTTCATGGAAAAACATTGCCTCATTCGCACACCATAATGTATGCACTAACCCAACTCCGCTTAGTGTATACTTCCCGGTATTGGGTAACCCGGGACAGCCAATGATTCTACGCGCGTATCGGAACCCTGAAGTTTGAAGATAATAATTAATGTAATACAATACATCTGACGCAATAAATATCACTAAGAAAACAATGTAGACAGACTTTTGCGCCATGGCAGTATAAACTTGTAACGGTTGTTTGTAAATACAACGCGAAGGATCGAGACCTTCAAAAAAAATTAGTGGAAGGGCACTTTTCACTATGTTTTATTGTCGCTTATTTACGATACACACACACACGCTTGATGTCAGATGATACTGTCACGCCTAAGAGAAAGACATCCTGTTTGAATGAGATGGAGATAGTGAGGAATAAATAACGTGTATACTGCACGAATACTTCCTGCTTGTTATGGCACAGCCGATGTTTTGGGTGTTTTTTGTTGTTGTTGCGAAGAACAGGTTATATGCAGTCGACTGATGTTGTTGAATTAGATGCATTTGTAAAAAGCCATTATAATTAGGTACATGAAAAGCAACGATGATGATCTAAGCGATGCTATATTAAGCATAATATTGTAATCGCTGCCATAATACACAGGTAACCATGTGAAAAGTTAACTAAAAGTAAAGACCGTTTTGTATTTTTTTAGAAGAGCGCATTATTTGCGCGTATCATATGAGTGCCATGGCACATCACTAACCCAGAAACGGTAGTGCACATCTCAAATGGGCGGGTTAAACATATATGAATAATCGGTGGACCCTAGATAAGCTACCTTGTCCACTTGCCTTACTATGTGTTGCTGCTTTGGATGGAAATCTTGTTAAAACTATAGTGTTTTGATGTCCGTAGTTATATGACCTGATTTAATAGTACAAATGTGTTCAATAGTTCAGTTGTATCCACCTCCCACATACATTGTGTGTACATGTGCTTGAATGAGTATGTCTGCACGCGTTGCGTGCGCTTGGGCTTTTTTATGTGCGGAAATAATCAGTTTATTTTTCCCTAGAACCGTTCAGTGTTTGCAAAAAGGTGCTTGTTGTCTCGTCAACATCCGGCGAGCTGCTGTCGACAACGCACATGTTGTTTTAGGTGACACTACGTATTTGCACAAGAAACACTGTGTTGGTTTGCTAATGAACGCAGCGACCATGTGCACTATCATGTCTCGTGAAACCAACACCGGACTTCGGACGTCAGCGCCAATCAATCAGCATTGTTGGTAGCGTTTGCCTGTGAGAGGCCAGTGAATCCGACAAGTCTCGGATGCCCATATCGTGCTTAACAAGCCGAGTTACCAGCTTTGCATGGTAGAAAAGGTGGTCACTGCCATAGCCTATGACGCCTTCCACTACCCAGTCAGAAGTTTGTAGGGAAATGCCAATGGCAATAACATCTTCATTCCCCCGACATTACGTACAATGCCGGTTTCACGTACGTGAACGATTGGCATAGACCATGTAGCTTGCATTAATCGTACAAAACACGCATAGCGTTGCTAACATGTGTGCGTACTTTTGTTCGGAGTTACGTAATATGTGTCAAACGTCCATATGGGCTTCTTCGTAATATCCACACCCTCTCCACCCGGGGGAATTTCCGATATTTTGTAATGGAGGAACCATCACAACGGATATCCAGGCACGTCTACAAAATATCAGCCCCATACGTGCTAAGCTGACGGAGATACGAGGGAACATACATCTATACAGACAGACAGACAGACAGACATACAGACAGACAGACAGACAGACAAACATAGTCACAAACTACTTTATATAATAGACGAACGTCGCCACAACACGTTGTGACTGTAGTTTCTCCAGAGTGCAATATTGCTATGTTCAATGATACAAACTGTAACCGTTTTTATTCACGCTGCAGCCAACAACAAAATTACTTGTTTGTTGTACGTGGGACGCGGTGACTCGGCGGTTGGAGCGCCGGAATGTCAATCGCGCGGATCGGGATTCGAGGCCACCTGTTGCCATTTGGCAATTTTTTTCCATTCCACATTGCCTGTGTATTTTGGATGAGACACTAAATGCCTCTCTCTCTCTCTCTCTCTCTCTCTCTCTCTCTCTCTCTCTCTCTCTCTCTCTCTCTCTCTCTCTCTCTCTCTCTCTCTCTCTCTCTCTCTCTCTCTCTCTCTCTCTCTCTCTCTCTCTCTCTCTCTCTCTCTCTCTCTCTCTATATATATATATATATATATAACCCACCATTTATGTATTTATATATGATGCGATGTGCTACTCATAATGTGTTAGTCATATAATGTGTGACTAACGCAGTAGTGCGTTATAATGGAAGAAGAAATAATAGCGAATGACTGTTGTTTAACCCGACTAATCGAGGTCATTCCCATCGTCTGAGAAGACGCCTTAGCTGTACAAAACGTATATGGTATAACATAATGTCGCACTAACACACTTGTGAATAGAAAATTAAGTGGAGACAAATAAAAGTTTTGATAAACACTAGTAATGATGGCACGAAGTAAAATAGCAATGCAGATTATATATAATAGTCCATGGGCCAAGACCAGATATTTCACTTATTGGTACCATCAGGGGGGGGGAGATCTAGTTATAATTTTTTTAAATAGTCCATGTCTATGGGACACATTTTGATATGATAACCATTGCTGAGTGGTAGCTTAGTGGTGGTTTTCAGCTCTTTGATTAACCCATATGTGCAGCGCGGCCTGATTGTATGAAGTAATTAGACCAAGGCATCCTAAGGAAACAAAATAAAATGTTATCTACTTATCAGTTCAATCATCGTCACCACCAGAGTCACCTATTTTAAATGCGAACTGTTGTTTAGACTGACTGACCAACAGTTGTGTAGACTGACTGACCAAGTTAGTTGAAAGTCTCCTGGTGTGTGCTGGTGAGGGCACACACAGTGTCACAGCCGGTGAAGGCATGTAATCCAGTTAGGGTGTCGCAGATACTGCCTCCCAATGAACTTACTAATTTCCCAAAGTCGATGACCCGTGTGCTTTTTTTTTCCACACTTCTGACATATGGAGCAGGGCATGTCTCTGTTAAAACCAAGGCAGAACACCATGACATCTGTGCTTTCGGCTCTTATTACGATTGCCTTTGACCCGGCCTTTGCAGAATGTTGGAGCACACGAGTTTGCTTCTTCTTGTGTGAACTTCAGTTCTGCTACTTCCACTCAGTCATAATTTGCCATATTTTAGCAGACCTCCTCACAGGTAACATACAGTAACTTGCAGTGTACCTTCTCCGTGCAATTCGGCAGTTTACATTGTTCGAGTATGAATTTGATCAGGCTGGACTTGTTGCAGGAGCTGCACAGAAACTTCCTCCACTGCTGGATATTGTGGCCTCCTGAAGTGTTCCTGTACTGCATTGTTGTGCTTGATCCCATGACAGATTCTGCCAGCTGTGCAGACGATTTGTTGACGTTCATCTTCTGAACCAAGCTCATTCCATCAATGATGCAGGTTGATGGGTCATGGATATCTTCTGCTGAAGAAACGTTTCTCTCCAGCTCTTTAGCGAGTGCAGCATTGTTCGTCTTCCGAAAAGACCCATTACCGTGCCCCGGGTAGAGGACTTAGTGGGTGAGCAAGGACACGCCTAACGTGCAGCTGTCTACTCTGAGCAACAAGGATCATGTGGCCAAATAAATATATCTCCGCCTTCAGAACCAACTCTTTGGCTGTTCCTCTTCCACTGGATGTTTTTGGGTTTACATTGGAGAATGTCGTCAAATTTTGCTTTGTCATCTTGTCGTGGAATTTCATTGTTGGTGGAGCTTCTTCTAAGCGTTTCTTCTTGAACACCTGGTATGCTTCTTCTCCTACTTGATGAGCTCCCAGAAGATAATTGGCAACATATGTTGGGGCCACAGCACCAGTGGATAAGCTGACAAGTTCAGTATCTCCTCTCCAGGACACATTGGTTTCAACCAGTTGTTCTCCGTCAGGACACGACACCTGCCTTGTCTTTCCTTATGTGGGACCTTTGGAGATCTGGATGAGGCAGCTTGGAACCGCCTAGACCAATCACGTGTCTCAGCTCTCTCAAGTATATGGTCTTGTACACTGTACTCGGCTGTTAGGTAATACTTGCTCGCAGCTCCTGGCTTCAAACTGAACCAATTTATTCCACCCGGTGTTTCGGTGTTTTTGTTAACTGTTTCCTCAATCGTCTGGTCGACAAGGGTTTCTGGGGCCGAGCTGAACCGAAAAGCCACCTTGCATAAATTCAGCATGGATACCTGGGTGTTGGATGGGCAGTTGGTTCATCTGAGCATAGTGGTACGGGAGGTGGCGTTAGTAGATATGCCTGTCATATGCGAAGCACCAGTGGAAGATGTGTCACTGCATGAATAGGCGGCCATGATAAATGAATTGTAGCATATCTGAACTTTTTTATCAGACCAAATTGGGGGGCGAAATCCACTCTATATATATATATATATATATATATATATATATATATATATATATATATATATATATATATATATATATATATATATATATATATATTAAGCAATGCTTAAACACATGTTTAGAGTAAATGAAATATAAAGTTGACGCTGCGCCGAAAATGTGCCGGAAATGTAGAAATGTTATTGTCAAATGCATCATTGGACACTGGGAATTAAAACCGGAATACGTAACGCTGGTGACGCCTCCCGACTGAAGCATGTCATCTCTGTTTGAAAATCCTGGAAGTAATTGAAACAGTTGACACAGACAAGGTATCATATAATAGTAGCAAAAATAACATTGTTATGTAATATTGGCCGTTATAGAAACGGCTTGCGAAGCATTGCCCTTGCATAATGAAAGAGTAATAGTGTTTTATGAACCCCTGGAAATTTGGCTACGATATGTAAAGCGTATATGATGAGTAGCACACACACGCACGCACGCACGCACGCACGCACGCACGCACGCTCGCATGCACACACACAACCATGCACACACGCACGCACGCACGCACGCACGTACGCACGCACGTACATACACACACCTACACATACATTCATGCATGCATGTATGCATGCATGCATGCATACATACATACATACATACATACATACATACATACATACATACATACATACATACATTCATACATACATACATACATACATACATATATACATACATACATACATACATGCATACATACATACATACATACATACATACATACATACATCCATATATACGTAGGTACTTACATACATACATAAAAACAATCATACACGCATGCATGCATACACTTTTATACGTGAGATTTAACATTTATGTTGCGCCGGAAATATGACCGCAATGTTTACTTATAATCAAAGCATCGTTGGAGAATGATGAGTAGCATACATACTTACTGTAGGTGGAATAATAAGGTGCATCATATCGTTATCACCAATGTGTTCACACATTTAACTTGATACAAAATGAAACTAATGCATATGAAGTAATTTGTAAACGTACATGATAGTTATATTAATTATATTATATAAGGAAATATTAATGTATGTTATTATGTCAATATCATTCGATGAACGAAGAATTTGGGCCGTATTTACGCGTCGAGACACAAAGGATATTCAACAAGATATGAATCCATAGAGGAGGATGTTTCAAACGTTAATAATGTATGGTTGTTACTCTGGGTTAAAATGTATAAATGTCTTACAACGAATAAATAAATCATGTTTAACACAACTTCAACAAACAACACATTTTGCGTAACGTTGAGTAGAATGTTCACAACTCAATCAGCATGTTCGTACAAGGCTGGAATGAACATGTCGTTGCAATGCTAAGAATGATATGTTCACACAAGGCTGTTGGTTCTCCGTGACTGACATAATTCAATACTCGAGTAGCTCATTGAAAGCAAGAAAACACATACCATTGCATGGCGTTCCTTTCAAATCAAATATTTATAGTCGCACTGTTCTGGCTTGCAGATCGGCTTGTAGAATGTATTCCGTAACACCTGAAAAACCCTCCGCACTCGATACCGAAACATCTGTATAGAGAAAAAGTCAAACAAAATGATTGCACCTTAGTGGGATTTCAGTAAACATAACATGCGAGTATGAAACACTTAGGGGCCGCTAACAATTGTCGACATTTACCTGTTCACACAAAGCGCACTAATTCGCATACTCCTTCCACGAATTATTACTTTGAATTGCTCATAATCCACGTTAAAAAATAAATCGATTTAGCAATGTTATGACACCGTACATGTGCATAGTGTTGTAATACCACTGAGTGCCAGTCTGGTGAATACAGTGGCACCATCTAACGGACTCTTTCCCCGTTTTTACAATAAAACTATACTCGATTACCTAACTGAGTGACTAAAGCATCCCGTCGCAGCAGAGGACATTTGACTAATGAAGCAGATCCTCTGATCACAATCACTCGTCAGTCATAGCCACTTCAGTTAAACATAATTTAGCTGAGCAACCCGCCAGGACTGCAGACTGTACAACTACACCAACATGCCAGTCCAAGACAAGTACAAGTATCGTCAAGTCACAGTTCCGTGTGTACCACACCAGACAAGACAGCTATTCCTGTACCAGCTATAGTGTCACAAGGAAAGAACAAAGGCATGCCAGCTGAAAATTTTAACCTACGAACAGTTAACTGCATAATTCAATGAACAATTATGTGGAATATTTGTAGCAGCTGAGAAGATCATCAACAAAACTAATTACATAATCCAATGAACAATTATACTATCGTAATTTGTAGTAACTGAGAAGGTTATGAATGCCATTGATTACATAATTCACATAAGACCAATGATACGATGTTAATATGCTCTTGATTGTATACTGAAAGAATATGTTTGTACCATGTTTCATTTGTGTACAGCTAGATGGCTAGCATTTGTGTTTAAAACTGAATTATTAGATAATTAGTAGCATATTGTCATTTGGTATTAATTATGCACTGTTTAAAAAAAACAATGAAAGCGGGATGTTGTAACATAACTAAGTTCCAGCATGGTGACTACAGTGGCACCACCTAACGGACTCTTCCATGTGTACTTGGCCAATAAAACTGCTCGTTTACATAACTTCGTGCCAATATTATCAATAATTGAGTTATTAAAGCAATTGAAAGCACATATGACATACAATAATAACCATCCGATTATTACAAATATGTATCTCCAATAATTGTATTCTTAAATCCGACGTCATCAGAGATCCGACTTGTGTGAACAATACTGTCACGTACTCAAGACTTTACTTCATAAACACGCCCCGATAACCACCAAAACTGTTACAAAAAACACCAGCTCCGTGGATGACTCCTGATATTTTACATTATATAAGGCATCGTCGTTATTTTGATCGCGTATGGCGCAAATCACGCACCCTGTTGGTTAGGTCACGTTATTTAAAACAGTTTCATTATTGCAAAATACAAACGGCTAAAGCTAAATCGACTATTATACAAACATGTTCACAAATGATGCTGACAATCCACGAATCCTGTATAAGTGGACTCTCCGCAAGCATATTCTCTACTACAGTTGATGAAATAAGGATAATAATCATGTCTTCCCCAAATATAAGTCATGTGATCTTGATCCATTGCCACTAACAAATACTGTAAATGCACCACTGAGCTCTGTTTTTTCCCTTTCAAACAATCGCAGATCATCCCAATTGTCAAGAAGTCAAGAAAACCTAAATCATATTCTAAACTTAATGTCCAAGGTATTAGAAAAAGTTGTGGTAATTCGTCGGAGATCTCACATTGATACAAATTGCATGTCTGATGTAATACAATCAGCTTACAAACAGTTTCGTTTGACAGAGTTTTAAAAGTACACAATGACGTTACTCTAAATATGGACAAGGATAAAGTTACAGCACTTGCCTTGTTCGATTAATCTGCTACGTTTGATACTATTTATCATAACATACTCATTAAACGCGGCACTACCCATTTGATGTGGTGTTCCTCTGGGTTATGTTCTTGGACCATTGTTGTTTACTATTTACACTACTACTACCACTACTCAGCTCAATTATTCAAAGTCACAACTTGGCTCACCACCTATATGTAAATAATACACAAATTTAGCTTTCCTTGGCCACTCCAGATACAAATTGCTATTTAAACCAGCTCAGGAATTGTCTCCATGATATCTCCCACTGGATGACTGATAGCAAAAGAAAGTTAAATGCAAATAAAACAGTTTCTTATTATTGATACACAAAACAGCGTGGTCAACTTTATTGTTTTTCCCAGACACCGGCCGCTTCAGCACGGAAATTACGAGTTACCGTTGATAATAATTTAAATGTTAGACAGCACATTACACAAACTTGTCGTTGCAGTATTTTGCTGTCGCTAAAACTATTGAAATTGCCCTTGTTAGCAGTAGACTTGACAATTACAATATTGATCTAAAGTACATATTGAAACTTTCACCTGTTGAAAATTGTTTATCAAGAGTAGTTACCCGATCTCCTCGTTTCCCTAACTCAGTGCCACTTAAATTATTGCATTCATTCTTTGTCAGATATCACGCTATGTTTAAGATCTGCACATTTACCTATCAAGCACTTTCATCCAAGCAACCAGCATATTTACATTCACTGCTGGTTCCTGCAAGACAGCCCAGACAGCTTCGACAATCTAATTATAATCACCTGTTTGTTCCCAGTGTTAAAACAAATGTCGGAACTAGAGCTTTTCAATTGTTGCACCGACTCTGTGGAACTCACTCACTGTTAGTATTAAGTCTGTAGGAAATATAACAACATTTCGCCGTAAATTAAAAACCCACCTGCTTAGACTTGTTTATCCTCCATAGCTTCATTTCTATTTTATATAAATTAATAATAATTTCTACGAAAAAAATAGTCATACGTTAAAATATTTCATTGTTCTGAAGACTCTTGGGATATGTGACTTACTCTTTTGCTTCTTTTTACTGACAAGTTTCTTGAGTAACTTTTCCACATGAAAAAATACCTCTTTAATGTGAAACCAAATCCCGTCACATGTCTGAAAATGACATGACACCGTTGTTATCGTTTTCACCAACGCCGTTACGAGAATTCGTGTTACAGTTATTATATATCATTACACGAAACATTCACCATTGTTTGTGTAAGCTTATACAATTATAAACATTACAAACATAATTAGCAACAACAACAACAAAAACCAGTGACCACAACCTATTATTGTTCTATACATTTAGCTACACTTCCACCTCGACTAATGTTAAATATGATGTTGTCAAACAATTTATATTTACTTCCATAAGATCGTATTTCATATAGTTCACTGTTTGTATATAGCAAGCCTATGCTAACTGCTAGAAGACAAATTGAAATATTTGGTTGAAATAAATTACAACATTCTCTACAAACTTCACATTGAACATCGACTGACGTACTCATTAGATACATTATACTAACAAATGCATATGCGATCATATTTTCGGAAATTTATCATTCTGATACAGTTTACCCCTATGTGTTATTTGATGAGCTTTTAACGCACATTTCTCTGTTCACGAATCAAATTTCCGACGGTATATTTTGACATATCCATTTCTACATTCGTTTACCGACACGATGTTTCATTTTATTGTACATACTTCCTTAAGCTGTTGTCATATATTTTACTTTACATATTTCTTTAAGCTGTTACCATATATGTTTCTCTACACATTTCTTTAAGCTGTTGCCATATATTTTACAGTACATATTTATTTAAGCTGTTGCCATATATTTTACTCTACATATTTCTTTAAGCTGTTGTCATATATTGCTCGTGTATTATACGAACAGTAACACAATGCTGCGGACATCGCGTATAAATCGTCCTCCGATTCTGATAACCGAAGAAAACGTATGTAGTGCACCGATCAGTAATCCACTGTTTTAGTGTACTCATATCACTTGCAACTCTATGACACGACGTGACACATTATATGAGGTCATTGTGTCAAGACGTCCGGAAAAAACGCCACATCCCAATCGACAATTTTGTTTCGCCGGTCATTGTATCGTCTAGTTGACTCTGCTACGTGTATGTATTCCACAACGCAATATCGGACTCTGTTGCTGGTCTTTATTCCACAATGGCCACTCGAATATGATTTCAAATCAGACTATGCAAGAAGACATCAGTTGACGTTCTTCAGTTGTTTCGCCATGGCGTACAACACTGAACGGCGATTGCTGAGAAGTCGACGGGGCGTGTCGAATTCTTGGATATGTCCTGCGTCCAGAACCATCAACCTGAAATAATAATAATTGTTGTTATAGAGACATGAGGAGAAGGTGCTGGCAGCAGAGAATAATACTCGGTTCGGTGAATATGTGTGAAACGAGAAAGAGAATGCGATGGACATAAACATAAAGAGAATGGGTGAGGAGAGGTTAACAAAGAGATCTTGGAAAACAGAAGAGAGAGATAGAAGGAGAAGAGGAGGATAAAAATTAAGGTGGAAGGAGAGTATTACAAGACATCGATAGGGCAAGGGTGAACGAAAGGGCAGGAGTGAACGACAAAGAGAGTAAGATAAATTAAAAAAATCGCGATGGATGGAGACGACTCGCCGAGACGGCGGAACAAACTAAGTGATTTGGCACCTTCACCGCAAAGGACCAAGGGAAATAAAAAAATAATAATGATAAAATGTATGCATGGACGACACTCCGAGGAAGAACAAAAGACGGTAGGGTGATCGATATGGTGGTTGATGATGCAGGAATGTCAGGATGAAGCAGACGTCATGCAGAAGACGGGTGCAGTGTCGCCGCCGCAAAATCGCTGACACCAATGTGTTAAAAATCAGGTGTGTTAGGACATAGCTGGTGGGTGGAGCACAATGACTAGACAACACGACTAGCATGGTAAAAGGTGGGTCTACACGACCGATTTATTCCCCAATTGGGCGGCAGCTTGTCGCGCCAAACCCGACATGAGCTTTGATGAAAGGTGTGCACCAAATGCGAGTATCGGCGGTCGTTGGTTGGCGCTGCTTCAGTGTCGCAACCAGTAGTCGGTAAAATTTGAACCACCCCAAATTCGCACGACCAGCCTTAACCAGGAAATGTACTACACCGAATTTTTTTTAAATAACACAATCATATTCCTTTACAAATTTCGGAAGTTCACTACTGCTGATGCTATACCTGTCGTATTGCAGCACTGTGTTGAGACGGTGAGCGACAGTGATGACGGTACAGTCGGCCAACTCGATGCGGATCGTCCGTTGGATCACCTGGTCAGTGGCGACATCCACGGCCGCTGTTGCCTCGTCGAGGATCACGATCTTCGTCTTCGCCAGCAGCGCCCGGGCCAGACACAGCAGTTGGCGTTGTCCGACACTGTGTAACAACAACAAGAACATAATGGTGTTTGATACATATTTTTCAGGCTGGCGACCGTGATGATATTTTATTTGCGACCCTATATGTTCTAATGGTCTTTTAGTCTGTAAGCGTGTCGAAGACCACTGACATTGCATAATGTTGCTAGCAATGTAGTGTTAATATCATACAACGACGCGAATACCAGAAGTCCCACACCTGACAGGCTGTAACGACGACAACCTCCAACTTGTGCGCCTCCTCCTCGCACTTGGTACGCACTTGCTGGTTCGTGTGAGAGCTGCCCCGTCAGCCTGCTTCGATACTACACTCGGATTCACTCAAGGCGACACATTATTGCCTGTACTGCATACGTTTTACCTTGCTGCAGCGCTGGGTGCGGTCAGGCAGAAAACAACTAGGCCTGACCCACCAATTTCGACCCTAGGAATGCCACTAGAGCGGGAAGACGCAAACGATGTGGACTTTGATGATTTAACTAAATTGTTATCCAAGGCAAAGGCCCGTATGGTAAGTGAACAAATAAGCCATTGGTTTATCGAGAATGCAACATTTTTAATTTATGTGTAACCCGCCCTCTTCAGATATGTGTCAATCTTGTTTATAAGCATATTCACGATGCTTGCATTTATATAATATGTGTATAAATTGTTCAATTCATTCATTTTCCTCTGTGTGACAAGTAATTCCTGATATCCAATCTACACGAACTATAACTAATGTTACCACGTGTCCTCTAGTTCTACTAGCTGTCTTGACTGAGAGCAAAATATCTCTATCGATATTTTCATACCCATTCAATATCTTAAAAAAACTTCAATTTCATCTCTTCTAACCTCATTATCTCTATAGTCGTTAAAACACATTCTCTTAGTCGTTCTTCGTAGCTAAAGTCTCTCAGTTCGGGAATAATTTTAGTTACTCTCCTCTGCATTCGTTCAAGCGTATGTATATCCTTCTAACGATATGGTCTCCAAGCTTGTATGCAATAACAAAACATTAAATAACATCTAATTTGTCTAGATCGTTTTGTAAATGTTGTTTATCACCATGATTTTAACCTTTCTAAACACATTTGCAAATGTCAGTACGTTGCTTGTTATATTATCGTCCAAGCCATTGATACATATTAAGAATAATAAATGTGCTAATACTGATCCTTGCGGTACCCCATTGAAAACTGGTTTCCAGTTTAAAAACTCCCCATCTACTACAACGTATTGCCTCCTGTCATGCTTCTTGGCTTGCACAGGGCAAAGTCACCACCTCCCAATGCCATCGAACAGGACAGGAAGAAAATACACAGTAGGAATAGCGGCTTCATTGTGTTTAACATTATAAACAATTGATATAAACAGGCCAATGATATAAAATAATGTAAATATTAAGATTATGAAAGTGAAGGTTTAATAACCAAGTATATTTAACTGTACACATTCCGCATAATTCATAGGCACCCTGGCGTAACCACATATTTAGTACTGAATATGTTATATACAGTGATTTTGTAATGGCTAAGACTGGATCAGATCTAGTTAAAACTATACATGTGTTTTAAAATTCCGGGTAGCCAAATTCAACAGAAAAGTCAGAAATAAACCATATAGGCACCACAAGTGGGACCAATACGTTATAGAAAAAAAGTTAATAAAGGACAGAAGTTAGAATTTTCACCACAGGGCGACGCTGGGTATAATAAACGTTTTTTTGGGGAACCTGTTAGTAAATAATTTATAGGGCACTAGCCTATGTCCAACTTGTTTTTTGTTTGTGTTAATCCAGACAACGCAAAGCCAAATTTTGCCAAATATTATAATAATAAAGTATATATTACGACCAAATAATCTAGTTCTAAATAATTATATTAATGCATATTATAAAAAAGCCAGTAGGTACGCATATAGAACATACAATTTAATACAATTACCAACACGAAGGGACGAATCACTAGATGGTAAAATAGTTTGCTAACCGGCGAGTGGGCGAAAAAGGGGGATGTAGACAAACATAACTTAGTATGCGACACCATAGTGCTGACAAATAAAAATGTCAGCGCTACAAATGTGAATGTTTTACACATGCTGCCTCCTAACGACCCTATTTAAATATGTGAGGGTCAACATATTCTACGTTTAATTCGTTTTTTCTTATTTCCTATGCTCCTTGCATTTAAACACACGCATTTATAACTAGCTTCAGTTAACCAACTGGAACATCTTCGTCAACGAGACAAATACTGACAACGTCAACATACTCCTCGCGAAAACATTCGAGACATATAATGAGGGTGGCATGCTGCGAGGGAAATAGAAGTAACGGTCCAGTGATACACTGGGATATTCACTCTGCAGCACCGTGCATACTCGATGCACGCTGGGCAGCGTCGCATTCCAGTCCTTCTGGAAGATGTGGATATGCGGGCCCAATATACCTCTGAATAAACGAATGCTGGTGTACAATGCTGTGTTGTCCCAGTTATGTTGCATAGCTGCAGAAGCTGCGCAGTACCCCCCACTGTGCTTCACAAACTTATGTCGCAGGAACAGTGCGTGCGTGCTTGCGTGCGTGTGTGAATGCGTGCGTGCGTGCTTGTTTGCGTGCGTGCGAGCTAGCATGCGTGCGGGAGTGCGTGCATGCGAGAGAACGTTGGCACCGATTCAAAGCAGAAACTGTTTATGAAGAATATATATTTTATTTCTGATTGATTACCAAACGTCTCAATGGAAATTTAAAAACTACGTTAATGAAAAACATTATTTCGTGAAACGGCATATCCTTCTTACCTTAATGCGTCTCCGTTTTCACCAACGTCATAGTCCAATTGGTCTACCAAAGCTGTCACTGCCGTTTCCATATTTGTTTTTCTCAATGCCAACCAAATCTGTGAGTCGCTATATTGCGCGAATGGGTCAAGATTGTCTCTGAGCGAACCAGAGAACAACACAGGGTCCTGTCGGGAAAATGTATGCGGTAAGAGTCAACTATTGGCGTAACTGGTCTTTGATTAAGAACAATTCGACATTAAAATATATCATTTTGCTATGACAGCATAACTGGAGTAAAGTTGTGTATACATTAGCAATGGTTCTTCTTATTTTCGTGTCCTTCACTCGAGGTGTTGGCATTGTCCGAGCAGCCGTGAGGGTGGCTACGTCTTTCAGTGTTCACGAATCGACCAGAAGTCGGCAGTAGAGGAGACGGGACATTGTCTGGTCTTCTCCACCATAACATTGTGTGTGTGTGTGTGTGTGTGTGTGTGTGTGTGTGTGTGTGTGTGTGTGTGTGTGTGTGTGTGTGTGTGTGTGTGTGTGTGTGTGTGTGTGTGTGTGTGTGTGTGTGTGTGTGTGTGTGTGTGTGTGTGTGTGTGTGTGTGTGTGTGTGTGTGTTTGTGTGTGCATAAACAGTATTCTTTATCATCAACAATATTTATAGTCAAAGCCTATATAGACAAATGTACTAAGGCTAAGCATTTCTAAAAACGAATATCCCCATGTTTTATGAATAACCATCCATGGCGGTTGCTTTTCTTTGTAATCTATACACACACAATACGATAAACTAATATGTTTGAACATATGATGAATCCCTCTTGGAGATAAGTGTATATTATACCTGCGGTATGATAGTGAGTTTGGTTCTCAGGTCGTGCAGGCCGAGATCAGCGATACGGACCCCGTCAATGGCGATTTGACCATCGGCAGCTTCGATGATTCGAAACAGTGCCAAAGTCAAGGACGACTTACCGGCTCCAGTTCGACCCACCACGCCAATCTACAAGACATATTCCATAATAAATCACCTGCAAGTGATTGGCATGCAAGTATTCGCAGTGGACTTGTGTGACTTCTTTTTATTTCCGTAAACATACGAATCTTGGTCGACGCGAACAATTGTTATTTTTCTATAAAAAAAAATTATATTTCATTAAACTGACAACATATTTTAGTGGGAATAAAATACTTTTTTAATAAGTGCACATTCTCCACTGCCTCACTTTGACTATTAATCATTGCTTTTGATACGGACAAGCAAACTGACTCTGAAGTGACTATACTAGCGCTATAACCCCAGTGATGGCAACTTATCACTGATTATAAAAAGTCATTTGTTGACTCATTCTAAAAAGTGAGCATTCAGGCCAAACAGAGACCTAGAAGACGTATTGCAACTTTCAATAAGATTGGACAGCATCGAGTTGACTGAATTAATGGTTTTACCAGAATGTCAACATCATAGTTGTTATAGGACCTATTAGTTGGATGCATTTATTAAGCAATGCGCCTTTCTTTCTTCTTGTATACACGGAACAGATTCCGTAATCAGGTGCAACGCGAATAGCTGAAGGTGATGTAGTTGTGGAAAAATTTGATTACGTACTTAATATTGGACACTTGTTGTCTTAGTTACAAAACGATGTTACTTACGCAAAACCACGTTGCCGTTGTTTCACATTATATCATTCATAACATTATTTACTACGTCTTTGTTTTACTGTTTTAAGCTGTCTTCTAGCAATCTTTTTCCTTTACATGTATGTTTTCAAGTTTTCTTCTACTTTTTCAGATAGTGCTTATGGTGACAATGTTGCCATGGGTCGTTGTCAGCATCTCCACGCATTGTGCGTTGGGCTTGTAATTGCACAAAGTGCTTATCTAATCACCTACACAGGGGGCGTAACTCCCAATTGGTGCGATTTGAAGGGTATTGCTAAATTTTGTAAAATAACAACGCAACCTATAACATATTTGCATGAATATATCTATCAACAAATTATACGGACAATACCCGTAAGTGACATGTTTTATGATGGATATAAAATGCTTCCTGCAAGACATGCATAATATGTAATACCCAGTTACACAACCTTTTCTCTGGGCGAAATCTGAGCAGATATTCCCCGTAAGACGAGATCAAGTCCTGGGCGATATCTTGTCGAGAAACGGATGAATTCGATGGCGCCATGTTGAGGCCATGAAGCTGGAGGTGTGTGGGTTGGCACGCACCACGGGGCCTGCAACAAAACAATCACACTGCCTAGGAATCACGGTGTTACTATGGCAGACATATCACAAAGCTAAATATCAGAAAGGATATATTCACCCCTGAATCCTCCATAGATGTCATGAGAAACAGAAGACTGCCGTATGCATTATTATGTAAGCATACAAACAAAATGTCAAGGCAGCGTTTTAAAGCAGTCTCGTCCTGAGATTCCTATGTTAAACATACGCCTGTGAACGTCGAATGGACATCAGCACGGCTTGCCGTTGTATAATCCATAATTAACGATACGTTCCAATGTAGCATTCAAGCAATTGTTGTTCCCTTTAACACTGTACTCAAAGTATTAACTGTGCATCTAAATGTCACGTCTGTCGTGAGTACAACTCTAGTAAAATGAATAACAATACACGCAGACAAATGTTGTGTTCGGCCAGGTTTGACTATTCATAGAAATCAACGTTTGTTTATTGAGATCACCTGGTGAACTGGTCCCATTCTGCTGTTCGTGTCGGTTTACATAGCTGGGCAGTTCATACCTCGCTACCGACGCCGATGTATTCCTTGATCCTTTCGACGGAGACGATGTTTGCTTCTACCTCAGCAGAGCTTCTCAAGCAGAGATTGATATAAGCGGTGGCCTGCACACAATAGTTCATCGTGTTGATATTACTTAATTTAAATAATGGCTTGTAGTATAAAAAAGTATAACTATTAAAGGAAACATACCTACTGTATATCGATCGGCAGACGTGGTTTTGTAACAACTGGCCCCCCACACTATCAGTTTCCCTCAATGACGCACCTTCGTTGAAAGTATTAAGCGCAAACTAAAGATTCATCCCTTCCAATGTGCATATGGCAATGTGTTAACAACTGTTTTATCGACTATGGCCGTTGCCGTGGATGATATCTATGATTTTATGTGAGGACGTTTTAATTAATTAATTTATGCAATATAATAATGTGCATAATGCAATGTGCATAATGTGCATAATGCAATGTGCCAACAGCTGTTTTATCGACTATGGCCGTTGCCGTGGATGACATTATGCTTTTCTGTGAGGACCTTTTAATTAATTAATTTATTTATATATTTTAAACGGACTTTGATTGGTGTAAGCTAGAAAATGGCGTATCAAAGAACTTTTTATTTATTTATCTAGTAGCGACTGTGTAGCGACGGAGCTTTAAATATGCTCGCGATCCCTCCTTCTAAAACCACCGTCGGACCTGCTAATCTGGTTCCGTGTCAGTTCACGGTTTATACTGACGCTGACGAGTGGAACGAGAGAGTCTTGAAAGCTTCGTCGGATAAAAATTGAGAGACTCTCCAAGGTAAGTACATTTCATTTAACATAAGAGTCCGGTAACAACATACACGCTTAGCATCAAACAACATATACGGTATACGTTTATTAGCATGCTTTAAAACATACTGTTGATGGTTGCATAACTCCAACAAAATGCACAAACAACAACTTAAATAAAATACTATAATAGAAAGATGCAATGCTGTCAAAAATGTTGTAGCGTAATTATTTCGGCCTGGTTTTATATAACAAAAGAAAGCGGAGTAGTTTGCCATGGGCTCTCGGATGAGATTCAGGTTAACATCGGTCTTAGGCAAGGAAGTGCGCTTAGTCCTTTTCTGTTTGTCATGCCATTGTGATATAATTAATCAGCAGTTCGGCCTATCTCGTTATGACGGGAACAAATAGCTACTAGCACCAACAGGTACTTACTTGCAAAGCGTACGTCAGTGCCAAACCAGCAACTCCAGCCGAGAGTGAACCACTCTCGAACACAACGAATAGCGACACAAGCAAGACAAATATGGCTGCGACGGTTTCCATCACTACACCCAGCCACCTGCAGTAATAATACGTTATACATATGTAACGTCAATAATACGTTATACATATGTAACGTCAATAATACGTTATACATATGTAACGTCAATAATACGTTATACATATGTAACGTCAATAATACGTTATACATATGTAACGTCAATAATACGTTATACATCTATAACGTCAATCCCAGGAAAACTTGCTCAAAGGTGCAAACAATATTAAAGTAAGTAAACTTATTTTTAAATAACAGGGTATTCCAGAGTGTCGGGCCAGCAACGAAGTAGGAGCGGCGACCATACCGCTCAAGGCGGTATCTTGGTATAGTAAACAAACTCTGTCCGGCGGACACCTCAATGTAAAATAACTAGAAACACATAATACCATTGAGCTGCTCCTCGCTGCGACAAATCCACTGACGTATACAACATCGTAGTATGCCTCATTTTGACATGTGTATGTGTTGTTGTTAGTGTTACTATTTTTCTTTATCAACTATGTTTACTTAACAAAAATGTTTCGTGAAGTTGCCTTGTTAATCCGGTACTTCTTATCGTCATAACTCTTTATATTGTACAATTATTGCTACAACATTACAACTGTCATAAAAATAAATTATAATTACTTCAAACTACTTCAAGCAATAGGAGGACAAATAAATCAACATGAACGGGCAAAACTACCATTAAAGCTTATTACTTAAACTATTCACTTATTGCTTAAACTATTCACGTATTACTTAAACTATTCACTCAATACAAGTTTTAATATCAACGGCCCAAATTCGCGAATTGATGAGGAAGTTTCCAGATGATGGAAGGACACTAAGGAAGCAATACACTTCAACAAAGACATAGCGATGTTTCTGTAACTACCGACCTCACGCAGATGATGTAGAGATACCAGGCTCTCTGACTGCGATCAACCAGAACGTCGAAGGCGGCGGTGAAGTCCGCCTGTCTACGATAGGCGCGGACCGAGGCCAGACCGACTAAGGTGTCCTCGAAGTAGCTGTAGATGGGCGAACGACTGACAGAGTCAATGCGTTTCAACTGTCGTAGGTTGGCCGAGTAGACAAGCTGAGGAGAAGAACAAATTCTGACATTGGGTGATTAATTTACTACGTTAACTAATTAAGTTAATCTTGGAATGTTTTCGATTAAGTTAAGTGAACTTGTATTTTGAATGGTAACTAGTTAAGTTAAGTTAACGTATGGAGTTAACTAGTTAAGCTACTAATTAAGTTGACTTACACACAATGTCAATCTGGAGTTTATATGATTTGCAGCCTCTTGTCGCCGGTAAAATAATATAGCGGCTGCACATACTATAAACTCGAAGTGTTACCCACTGAGCCAATGTCATGTTACCTGTATCTATGCATGTGGATGATATTAATATAATTACTATGTAAAAAAATAAGTCATATGAAAATTAATTGATAAAATAATCAGTTAATTTCACTACAAATTAATATAATGTAACATTGAACGGTTAACTAACCAAGTTAAGTCAACGTTAACTTAATTTTTGGAAATGTACTCCCATGCGTGACGGGAGTCACGCATGGTAAAATGTCCTAGTGAGAGGCACAAGTGGAATATTCAAGATACACAGCTTAAGATATGTACTTTGACGAGTACGAAGATAGCGCCAAACGGAATCAGGACAGCGGCGAACACCGGAAACGAGTACAATATAATGCCTATGGTCGAGATGAACGGCACCAGAACGATCAAAAACAAACTGATGTAGGCAGGCAGAGCCGAGTCGACAATGTCCATGTCTTTAGCGAAGCGGTTCACTATACGGCCGATAGGGGTCGTGTCGAAGAACGAGACCGGAGCGCGCAGGATGGCACCGAGCAGTGCTGAATAGAGTTTGGACGAAGCGCAGACAGAACCGCAGGCGAGGGCGATCGACAGCATCGAAACGAAGAACACTGCAATATATGAAGTTACACATCTCTAAGGAATGCATGGATTGATGGACAGACGAACGCACGCACGCACACACGTACACATACACGTACGCAAGGGTGTTTGTAGGCTTCAGTGGCAACCAAAACCGAGTGCTACAAACAAACATTAGTGTCAAATTGTACCTTCAGAAAGCCGATATATGCATGGTGTTTATATGAGATATGTATAAATGATGATATGATAAGTGTTAAAATGTGCGTTTAAAGGTTATTTGCTAACTTGCGAAATACTCATTCTAGTAAGTGTCAGATGAATATAGTAACCAGACCTGTCTTCATGGTGGATGTTGATCGTACACTCTACCCCCTTCAATGATATGGTCTACGTTATGGATTGGGCAAAACTTACGTTGTAAACCGCCGAATCCTCCGTACGCGCCCAGTCTCATGTATTCACGTCCTCTGACACGTGTTCCGTTCACTACGGGATCATTGCTCCAGCTGCTCAACCAAACATTCGTCAATATCTGGCTGAGAACGAAGAATACCAGGCCGCACGCCATGATGACAAACGACCCGAGTCCGCCACTATCGATATATCCCCAGATCGTCCGCAACTTTACCTGAAGCAAACAACACTGACCGTGCGACAACTGCCACAGAAGACGTGTGAGTGTGAGTGTGAATCACAATGTTGAACAAGTTGGGAGAGTTGTTCAACACTGACTGTGCTACTACTGCCACAGAAAAGGTGTGTGAGTGTGAATCACAATGTTGAACAAAATGGGAGAATAGCTTACTAAAGATTTTATTTTGAACGCGAAGATTAACGTTTTCTCACTTCTGCGCAACTGATAGTTGCCTTCTCCCGAAATGGAATCATGGGATTGAGGCATCCTAATCTTCGTTATATGATAGCATGTTTGCCATATAAACGGCGAGCAGAAGAAGCAAGCTTAAGTAGTTGAGTTCTAAAGAAAATAGAGATCATATATTTAAGTTCAGAAAAGTTCAATCAACCAAAAGCGTTTACCCAGACACATCAAATTAAAAAAAAAAGTTAAATATATGCAAAGCTTATAAGAGAATAATTTGAAATGACCAACAGTGAAGAAGAAACTACATATAGAGTAACTCCCTTGTCTACAGTACTTGAAAGATGCTGTCTACATCATATTAATTTCAGAAATAGTGCACAAATATATTAGAACGTAAGTCATAAACATGCACGTCATCATTTGATTAGCTTACGATGACTGTCTAGCAAATGTTTGCTATAGAATAGTTAAAAATATTCGTGAAAATGTCCATCACGTTAGCAGAAATGATATGAATCACGATTTTCTTCTAACCCGTTGAGTAAGTAAACCAATACATAGAGCAAGTAAACCAATAGTTGTGGTTAGAAGAACATAATATAGTTTTAAATAGTTTAACATAGACAGTTATAACACAAAGTAGGCTGACATACCGCTCCCACAGATGATTCTTCCTCCTCGATTAGTGTGTCTTTTCCTTCGAGAGAGTCTTTGGGAAACGGCATTATGTCATCAGGTGATCGGTGGCGTGTCTCATGCCGAGTTCGTTTCCATTTACTTTGCAAGAACAAAACAGACAGAGGTAACGTGGTGAATGGAATAAAATTATCATCCTTATAAATCATGCAAGCATCTAATTATGCTGCAATGCCGAATGATGTATTGGGTCGATTGCAATGTAGCCATCGAATTACATAACCGACTTAATCGATCGATATAATTGATTCGATCATTATATCGTGATATTCAACAATGCAAATATCTATTGTATGATACTCCAGAATAAAATGCAGAATAACTTTGTCAAACTCTTCCATGTATACGACTTTATTTATATAAATGGATACACAGTGCCGGCCAGGAAATTCAGCGTTGTTCCTTTTAAATGGCTGTTCGCGAACCGCAAGTCCTTACGAGTCCTTGTAGCAAAATTCCACGAATTATCCTCATTTAAATTACGCATCTCAAACCCACGATTGTCAACAAAAATGACGTATTGCTAAGATGTCATATGATGTAACCGTTGATTTAAATAAACTGTACCGCGGTTTGCCTTTCGAGACAGACATTGCTTCAGTGCCACTACTTTCGGTCGCTGTCGCCGACGAAACAGTTAGTTCTGATTGCGATCCTCCATCTAAAAATTGCAATGTACTCGATATATGATATGTGGAATGAGTAACAGGTAAAACGACATAAATAAATTAACAGGAATGCATTGTTATTGATTTATATAAAAAAAAATTGTTATAGTAGCATACATGAGATAACGGAAAACTATAGACACACAGCGAACATAAATATATGATTTTAACATTATCATATATTTTAACATTATCATATATTTCTTATTACAAATCAAGAAGTGGATCAACATATTTCGTCAGGTCAACGCACCTTCTCTGCTCTATGTTGTTCACATATACGTATATAATTATATTTATATGTCTAATAATAATATGTTAATGAATGCAAGCGTGTCCTTGTTTGTATGCGTATGCGCGTGCGAGTGTGTGTGTTTGCGTGCGTGCGTGCATGCGTGTGTACGAGCGTGCGTGCGAGCGTGGGTGCGTGTTTAGGGGAGACATAAAGTACCCGCTTCCACTTTAGCCGTCTCCTCATTCTGGGCCTTCAGCAGTCTGGCAAACGTCTCACTCGTAGTTGAAACCTCTTCGTAGGTCCCGACGTCAACAATCCGACCCTCGTGGAGGACGACGATGCGGTCAACCATCGGCAACACTGTGACATTGTGCGTGGCGAGGATCCGTGTCTAAGGTAGAGATCGCACATTCGTCAAGTCATCGAGGGATATGAGAAAGACGGAGATAGATGAAAAGTGGAGGGAAACCGCTGATGATGGGGATAAGTGGGGAATGACAACAACCAAAGCAGTGCAGCAGTACAATAAGTATTTGGCCTCAAACCTTTACAAAGGGAATTAAGAGGAACAACAACCATATTTATTACATTTCTTTTCATATCCAATTACAACAACACGTTGTTAAGTGTATTGGCCTGAGACCGCCTCCAACAGCAGACTCCACCAAACGTCAAGACATGAGAACATTCATCATCCTGAAGAAGACGAGATGAAAACGGTTGGGTATATATTCAACATGACATATTACCTACAAGCGAAAACAGCATTGATTTTAAACCAGGAACAGGAGGGAAACGGAGCAGACCAACACAAATGTACACGAACCATGAAAGAAGAACTGAAAGATACAGGGTTGAAGTGGGGCACAAGATCCCTTGATAGAGGGAACTGACGATACCTGTGCGTGACGTGTGTGCCACTTCTGTGCAGTTAGATAATATATTAAATAAATAAAAAATTGTAATGATACTTTCTTATTTATCGCGGTATCCCATCCTGGGTGCTGACCAAGGCGCTGTACTCTTCACTTTCTGGCAGACCTGTTCATCCCAACAACAACTCGACTAGTCTGGGAAGTATACAGCCACGCTGCAATTACTGCGCAAAGATTATTCGTTCACATATCCACCACTGCCTATAGCCAGGTACTAAATCATACGGCTGAGTGAACTGGAGCAACGTGGAATGAACAAAATTGCCCAAGCTTCTGAACGACAATATGAC
>OY759264.1:12977737-12990237 GCA_963662155.1 Lamellibrachia columna | reverse complement strand
TCGCGCGAGAACATGAAACTATTGTTGTTGAAACGAATGTTTCTGGAAGCATTGTATCTGATTAACCACTAGTTGACCCCGATGTTGAACTTGCGTCCAACAAGTGACCAATAGCAGGTCGTGACCTTTATGTAAAACTCAAATCGGGAGTGGCGAGATTGGGATAAAAAATCGCTCGTGAAAAAGTGCCTAAAATCATACAATAAACGTCATGGCGTATGCCATGTTCTTGTCAGTAGCGCGTAGTAGTGTATTCTTTTGAGCGTACATAACAAAACTATAGTAGTGCTTTTAGGGGAGAGTTTTTAACTTACTACACCTAATAGCGTATCTGGGATCCCATAAGGGGGAGGGAGCAAGTTTAGTCTGCCAATAGTTTGCGTGGTTAGCATGTGCAACAGGTTGCGCACGAAAAATCTAATATTTAAGCCGGAGGTGGCCTAAAGAGTAGGGTGTCACAGGACGTGAGAAGTGGGAGGTGGGAGGTAGGATTGGTGAGAGGTGGGACGAGGACACTCAAAATTGGTGGGTAGATGGCCACAGAAACAGGTTGGAGATGGGAGGTTTTCCTCCATAACAGGGAAGTTGAAACCACTGCCACACCCCCTTACTAAATACGCCACTAACTACACCGGTACCTGGTACTGGCCGATCTTGCCTCCGAGGAAGACGGCATTGGTGGGGATGAGCACAGCGAGTACGACCAGTCCAGCGAGGGCCGCGGGGCCGACGATGTGCCACAGGTAGACCGTGCAGACGAAAAGGCAGACCGGCACGTTCCACAACGAGTCGAAGTAAATGAACATTTCTTCGACTTTCTGGGAGTCGACCGACACCAGGTTGACCGTTTCACCAACGCTGCGCCCGTGTCTCGCTGTGGTCGAGAGCCGCAGAACCTGAAAAAAGCGCTAGATTTCAGAAATAACAATTATAATGAGTCCATGTTTGCTGAACATATATTAATCTAACACAATCTAACTATTTTTTTATTCTGCGATGGCGCCGTGCAAACGGCAGGTAAAGGCCACAATCACTTACTAGGCGAGAACTGTAACAACTGGGTGGACTTCGTCAAGTCCTCGTTGTGATTCCTGGGCTGAGGTTCAGGTGGCCAATTTTAGCTTTCAGTGTAGGGGATGTGCGAAGATGAAAGGACTAGACGTGGAGATGGATCGGCTGAGTTCAGTGTTTACCAGTTCCAGATGCAACATTTTCAGGAGGCTAACTAAGATTATTTAGGGCAGTTAATTGTAACTCCAGAAATGGTAGCTAAGGAAATTAAGGCAATGAAGGATATTAAATCACCCGTAGTTGATGGAATTTCGCCAAATATACTAATGGAAGCTGAATACCAAATTAGTATACCACTTGGAAGAGTGTTCAACTTGTCATTAAAAGAGGGAGTGGTTCTTTTTGAATTGAAAGAAGCAAACACCATATCATTATTTCCAAAAGTTCGAGAAATAATTAAGATAATAACAGACCAGTGAGATTAATATTAGTGATTTGTAAATTATTAGGGAGGTTAATTAAAGAGCATACGGTTAACGTCCTTGCTAGGCATACATTATTTAATCCATATCAACATGGATTGCTAAAAGCGAGATCATGCTTAACAAATGTTATGCTTTTTTGACGAAATCACTAAGTGGGTAGACGAGGGATCACCAGTAGATATTATCTACTTAGATTTTGATAAAGCTTTCGACAAAGTACCACATCAAAGATTACTACTTAAATTAAAAGCACATTGTATCGGGGATGGCATAATCGATTGGATAGAACAATGGCTGACTGACAGTAGACAGCGTATTGTAGTAGATGGAGAGGTTTCAAACCAGCTTAGAGTGGGGTACCACAAGGATCAGTATTAAGACTTTTATTAATATATATATATATATATATATATATATATATATATATATATATATATATATATATATATATATATATATATATATATTAAGATTAATAAAGGTCCTAATAAAGGTCATAATACTGATTATTGTGGTACCCCTCTCTAAGTAATATAATACTCTAAGTAATAGTTTTATTAATTTTTATTATTATTATCATTATTATTATTGATGTTGTTTATATGTGTGACATACAAATAAATATAAATAAATAAATAAATGTTGTTTAGATATATATATATATATATATATATATATATATATATATATATATATATATATATATATATATATATATGTGTGTGTGTGTGTGTGTGTGTCTGGGCGTGCGTGCGTGCGTGCGTGCGTGCGTGTACAGCAAAGAACACGTGGATCGCAAAGCATGTATCGTTCGTACGTGTTACGTTTATTAAATTAATTGGATTATACCAACTTTTGCATCTGATACATAGTACTTATGACAATATAGGTGTTCAAAGCTTCAAATATTATGTTTTTCATTGTTAGTTAACAAAGGGGACATTGCCACGATTTCTTACATAACAAACAATTGTGAATGGAATATAACTCCACATTAGTGGTATGTTTCGTAAAACGCTTTGTAACAACTTGCCCTAATTTTACCTTCCGGTAAACGACTGCGTTGAGGATGGTCCGGGCTTTCATCGATGCCAGGTAGACTGCGTACAGCCACCAGTGAATGAAGACACAGAAGGCAAACTTGGAGAGACATAGCAGGACTGCGTAAATGATGGCCTGCCACATATACCCGCCCTGGCTGCTCACGAACACGATCAGCAACCTACAAGCGAAACGAGTAAGTAACGCGGCAGCATATTAAAATAATAAATAAATACATCAATATATACATGCATGAATACAGAAATACAGAAAAAAATACATATATACAAACGTACAAAAATACTTAAATCAATCAATCAATCAATCAATCAATCAATCAATATTTTACTCAATTAATCAGTCAATAAAGCAATCAGTCAGTCATACAATCAACCACAACAGAGTTGTATGTACCTGAGTACGGACGGGTGAATATATAATAATAAATGATGATTGATTAATTAATTAATTAATTAATACATTTCTATGCAATTCGCCGTGTTCACGGTTAGACCAATGTTAAAATAAGTCAAATAAGTTGACAAATAAGTTAAAATTAAGTAAACAACATTAATTAAAACTAGTTTAAAATGCGTTTAAAATTAAGCTAAAATAAGTTAAGCTATGTTAGGTAAATAGAAAAATAAAAGCTCATGTCACTAACAAAAGCATTGCTGCTGTCTACAGCTGCCGCATGCAAAAAGATGTGTCGTTAAAACTGTTTTGAAAGCGGCAACAAGCATTCCCCAGTGTCTGCTCTTCCACAAAGAAGCGACTGCAACCTTACCCTTAATGTGGTATCGCGGGATAGTCAACGCAAACTGGTTGGCGGATCTGAATAATCGGGTCGGTGCTTAGAGTGTTTAATAGAGGAGTTGTATGTACCTGAGAATGGGCGGATTGGCGAAGAGCAATGCCGTTGAGACAAATCGACAAAACGTGGAAAGGATCATCCAACCTTTCAGCGTCCACGCCAACGCCAGGAACAGTGAAACAGTCGTCGTAATGTCCTTCCTATCACCACGACTGCAACACAGGTATTGGTCTTATAACGTATAACATTCGATGGCTACATTAATAAAATATTTTTATTATGATGAAGTCGAGAGAACCAGTGTTCGAATCATCTTTGGAAGCTTGAACAGTTTCGTTCACTCGACGTTGCCTTAGTTCTCGCAGCTGTAGTATTGAATGCATGGCTATAGACAGTTTTGTATATATGTGTACGTATGGTATTCGAACAATAATCCCATAGAGGTCAAGTTAGTGTTGCTATGAACAAGTCTGCCGGGGGTGATGCGTTCAAGGTCGATAAACCACCCTACGTACTGGATACTACGGTATGTAAGAATTCATATTAGGTAAAAGGGAATAAAAACAACGATTGCTTGAAATTATATTGTATTACATGTTGTAATATATTTCCATTTCCACAACACCGAAAAATTCATTAGAATTCCATAAATTAATAATTCCAAATAATACTCTGTTCTACCGGCCTGCCTCGACTACGCATATTTTCCCCACGCTTATCGGCAAGTTTCGACGTGACGTCACTGATAATAAGAAAGTTCTACGAGACCGGGACTTTCCATTCATTCACCCTACCGTTGACAGCGATAGCGGTTGTTTAGAAGCGTCATAATGGTTCGTTGTGTTGCATGTGATTGTAACACAAACAGTAGTAAGAATAAAGTAACATGTAGGGCTTAGTTGGTTTAAGTTCCATACGGAGCCAACTTTGTTTCAAAAAAGCAAGCGTCAAACCGACGAAGCACAGCCGGCTTTGCCCGCTTCGAGAAAACTTGTTTCGACTGCGATCCGGACCAGAGAAGGTGGTAACCCTGGGTTATTCGGTGCTAAAATATATTTGAAAGAGGTTGGTATGCCCACATTAGTCCCAGTAGTGGAAGTTATGTTGATGCCACCAATCCATAGAAGGTCGACGATCACGATCCATCTAGGATAGAAGCGAGCTGCTAGCGAGCTGTCGGCGCAGATACAGGTGACGTCGGCTCACGGTGAATTCGGTCCGGTGAATTCGGACAGCATTTTTTGGAGAGTGAATAATTTAAATATATTAAATTGCAATTATCATAATATCTTGTTTCTATATTTCCGATGTTCAACCGTTTCCACTCATCAGGGGAAGTTATCCACATATTGTTTTTATTAAATCAAATTTAGAGCAATGTCAACGAAGGTCACTGCGTTCTTATCGAGCAGTCAATACACATAAGACATACCAAGAAACGCGCAATGTGTGCATTGTATGCTGCATTGCACTGTATGCTGCATTGCACTGTATGCTGCATTGCACTGTATGCTGCATTGCACTGTATGCTGCATTGCACTGTATGCTGCAAAGAAGACATCACACATTATTTTCATCAGCTTGAATAAATGAAAGTAGCATCAACGAGTGTACGTGTAGCACACAACGAGTGTACGTGTAGCACACAACGAGTGTACGTGTAGAATACAACGAGTGTACGTGTAGCACACAACGAGTGTACGTGTAGCACGCAACGAGTGTACGTGTAGCACACAACGAGTGTACGTGTATCACACAACGAGTGTACGTGTAGCACACAACGAATGTACGTGTAGCACACAACGAGTGTACGTGTAGCACACAACGAGTGTATGTGTAGCACACAACGAGTGTATGTGTAGCACACAACGAGTGTACGTGTAGCACACATCACAACGTTTAGTTTGCCACATTTTCTTACATGACACTAACCAGGGCAAGTATATCGATGTATTGAAACGTATTCTTCAAAATCAGTTACTGTGTTTTGGTGCCAACTCTTTGGTATTACCAATCGCAGTTTTAGCCAATGTTTACAATATTTTTATTATTTGACGCGAAAACAATAATTTTTGTATTACCATATTGTTAACCAAAAAATATATGTCGTGTATGGCGACTGATCTGCTATGCAAATATGAAACCTTCTGCACAATTGAACTTCAATCAGTTTATTATAATAAACGTAATGAACATCCATCATATACTTTGCAACCAACGGCATCACTAGGAAATTGGATGACTCGGGGGAATAACTGTATCACTGCGTGTTCCACTGTTGTCTGCGTCAACGCATTTGCACAACTTACCTATTTATGTTCGATTGTATATTCTCTGTGGCACGCTCGAACCTTTCCACGAGGTTCTTGCATTTCTGTCCCTGATCGATATCGTAGAGATCATCGAACCGCAGACTCTTGCGGTAACCCCTGATCAGGAACCTGAATAAAGCGACACGCTCGTGTACAGTCTGACCAAATACACCACAGAAACTAATAATTTGCAGTAGTATTCACAAGAAACGTATATACGAATATAATAATATACTATAACCTGTGACCAAATGTATGCGTGTGCACGTTACGTCTTAGCAAGATTTCGCAACACTTATTAAGATATATTGTCATCCAAAGAAACAAACAGATGGCAAGTGGAAAAGGAAGCAGTTGGTTCATCAGTTATTCATATAATACTGCGCCTTTGATATATTCGTCAATGTTGTGTATAAACATATCCACGATGCTAGCATTTACACATTCAAAAGAAAGACAATTTGTTCCACTTATTGATATTCTAGGTGAGCATGAATACTTTTCTATATCCAATCTCCACTGTTCATTCACTAACGCTTTATATGATCTCATCTTAATAAACTTATATATGGTGTAGTTAAACCATATTCTTTCAGGCGATTTTCATACACGTTTTCTGAAAATAGAACAAAATTATCTAACCTCGTAATCCACAAGAAAAGTAAGCGTGAAGGGAAGTTTGCATCGGCTTCAGGAGACGTTTTCTGAAATTAAGAAACGTATTAGCGTAACATTAGATGGCGTGGTCGAACTCAATGACTTATAATGTATATTAACCATAACCAGAAAGGAAGAAGACTGTGCAAATAACAACGAGGCACTTAATGCAGCTACAACTGAAATCAGACAGTCTAAAAGAAGCTATGAGCAAAAACTAGTATGTAACATAAAAAATGACAGCAAGTTATGCATATGTCAGGAGTAACCAAACGTACAAGACAAGGTCGGACCTCTAGAAGACAGTGCTGGAAATATAATATCACAGGGTTTTTTAATGGCGGAAGACCTAAATGGTTTATTTCAATTCAGTGTTTACCAAAACAGTTATTAGTTCATTACCAGTTGCTGATGCTAAATTTCAAGAGGCTAAATCTGACTATTTAGGACCGTTAGTTGTAAATCCAGAAATGGTTGCTAAGAAAATAAAGGCAATGAAGGAGAATAAATCACCGGGAGTGGATGGGATTCCTCCAAAATTACTAAAGGAAACAGTAGAACAAATCAGTATACCACTTGCAAGGGTATTCAACTTGTCATTAAAAGAGGGAGTTGTTCCGTTTGAATGGAAAGAAGCAAACATCATACCATTATTTAAAAAGGGTTCGATAAATTCAGAGAATTACAGACCAGTGAGTTTAACATCAGTGATTTGTAAATTATAAAAAGGTTAATTAAATACCATATGGTGGACTTCCTCGTTAAGTATAAATTATTAAATTCATCTCAACATGGATTCCTTAAAGCGAGGTCATGCTTAACAAATATGTTATGTTTTTTGGGAGAAATCACTAAGAGGATAGACGTGGGATCGCCAGCAGATATTATCTACTTAGATTTTCAGAAAGCTTTTGACAAAGTGCCACATCAAAGAGTACTACTTAAATTAAAAGCCCATGGTATCGGGGATAGCATAACTGACTTGATAGAACAATGGCTGATTGACAGAAGACAACGAGTTTTAGTAGATGGAGAAGTTTCAAATTGGAAATCGGTTTTGAGTGGGGTACTTCAAGGATCAGTATTAGGACCTATATTATTCTTAATATATATCAATGACTTGGACGACAGTATAACAAGTAACGTACTGAAATTTGCGGATGACACCAAGCTGTTGAGAAAGGTTAATACTGATGGTGATAAACAACATTTACAAAATGCTCTAGACAGATTAGTGAAATGGTCTGAGAAATGGCAGATGTTAAATTTTTGGAAATGTAAATGCCTACATACAGGACATGGGAACTTGGATGTAAACTATAAAATGGGAGATACTGTGTTGGGTACTACTATAAAAGAAAAGGACTTGGGAGTTACAATAAGCGCTGATATGAAAGTTTCAGAGCAGTGTGGTATTGCAGCTTCAAAGGGTAATACAATTCTTGGATTGATTAGAAGAAACATAACATACAAGGGAAACAGTTAATTACACCTCTTTATAAAGCAATAGTTAGACCTCATTTAGAATACTGTATACAAGCATGGAGACCATATCGTAAGAAGGATATAGATACGCTTGAACGCATACAAAGGAGAGCAACTAAAAAGATTCCAGAACTGACATACTTTAGTTATTAAAAACGCCTGAAAGAATGTGGTTTAACAACTCTAGAGACAAGGAGGTTAAGAGGAGATCAGATTGAAGTTTTTAAGATATTGAATGGGTATGATAATATTGATACAAATGTGTTTTTCTCACCAAATAAGGATAGCAGAACTACACGACATGAGGTAAAAGTAGTGAAGGATCAATGTAGATTGAACATCAGGAAGCACTCGTTCTCACAGAGGACAATAAATGAATGGAACAAATTGTCTACAGATTGTGTAACTGCTAGCAGCGTGAATATGTTTAAAAACAAGGTTGACACATATCTCAGGAGGGCGGGTTATAAGTAGATGAACATTGTTGGACTCTCGATAAGCCAATGGCTTCCTTGTCCACTTGTCATCTGGGCCTTTGGCTTGGACGGCAAATCTTGTTAAATCTTGTTAAACTGCAATTATAATCCAACTCACGGCGTCAACGATGTCGTCATTGTGTTCGCCTAACAATAAGCTGTGTTCGTCCTGTATTTTCGTTTTGACCGCCTTCTCGATGTGGTCGACGAAGAAGGAAAGAACAAACTGGAGGAGGAACATTGCGTAGCTGACGTAGAAGATCACCAAGCGAAATGTTACAGACGTGTCGTCCTGAAACAGGGGAGTTAATGATGTTTCACCAAAATGCAAGACATTGTATTGTGACAGAAGTACAACTGTAGTAGTTCTAGCCGTAACAATAGTGGTTGTAGCGGTGACGGTAGCAGTAGCAGTAACAGTAGCAATACCAGTATAAGTAACATCAACAGCAACACCAGTAGCAGTAGCAACAAAAGTAGCAGTAACAGTGGCAATAGCAGCACCAGCAGTATATGAGTGTTACATATAATCACCAGATCTCAATTACTTAATAGAAACCTCTTGTTTGGTTAATCCACAATAGGTTACAATTTAAGTTTGTGTGTGATACTTATAATGTCCTTCAGTAAAAACCATGTAAATGTTATATATAATTATGCAACACATTTCCTAATTCATATGGCCATATGTTAGGTACTAGGCGAATCGGCAAGTGATTGAGTTGGCTGCCGGTCTGGGGTTCTAACCAAGGACATCATCGTCACGTCCAATTAAGCCAAACAACTAGCCAAGTACGAACATAGGCATAATACTCACAATCAGCATCGGTAGTATCAGGTGTTGTAAACCAGTTGTAGTGATAGTTATTGTTTTTTTAAGAATAAGCTGGAGCAACAACAGCAGCGGCAGAAGCAAGGCAGGTGTCGTATTCGTAGTGCCTTAAGAAAGTAACTTACTGTATAAAACTGGTGAGCGATGTTTGAGCGTAGACGAATGCCCTCTAGCAGCGCAAGAAGGAACCAGAATATCCACAATACACCGGACGACTTCAACCGTTTCCTGTGTTCTAGTGTAATCATAGCGACGACCAAAGCCTTAAATAGCAAACAAACAAACAATGTATGCATGTATGTATGTATGTATGTATGTATGTATGTATGTATGTATGTATGTATGTATGTATGTATGTATGTATGTATGTATGTATGTATGTATGTATGTATGTATGTATCTAGTATATATTATCTAGTCCGCCCCCGTGGCAAGCCCACAAACCGGCTTTTATTCCGTGCCTTTGCAGAATTGAGTAATTTCGGTCACACGACTAAGTCACATGATCATCAAAGTACATACAGCGGGAAACTGGCGTTCCCGATTTGCTGGCTGGGAAACTGTAAGCTAAAAAATTAGTTTGGTGAATAAAGGTAATTTTTTTCGATCAAATTTCAATATCTATAAGTGGCATTAATCAGACATTCAGAGTGCTGAATAAAGCCCTTATATCAGAGTTATTGCTTGGATCTGACGTTGTTGCTCTATCAAGTGTCAGTGGTTTTTAGTTGCCCTCCACCAAATATGTCTCTGTGTTGGGGTACGTCCGCCTATGTGCCAAGGAACAAGTTCGTCCCTAGGATATATATTGTAAAATGCTCAATATCTCTTGTGAAACATAAAGTTACTAACACGCACTCTCATAAAAACTTCCAATTGTTCAGTTTAGTGTTATTTTCTAGTCAAAAAGTTACGAAACCAGAGTTTTATTTCACAATTTTCTAAAAAATGCAGTGCCAAACCTTGTTTTTTTTTGGCTGCTTTATTTCATAGATAAAACAGAATTTTTGAAGATTGTTATTTTCTAATAAAATGTCTGTCACAAACATGACGTTTTTTTTACATAAAAACAAGACAAAGCTGCACTGTTCTTGTGTATTTGCCGACATGGGGCAAGTCCGGCCCATGATTGGGTAGGTCTATTAAGTGTAACATTTTGATATTATTTTGTAACAGTTTTGCCATTTGTTGATTGAACAATTGTGGGCAAGATATTTGCGTTAAAGTTTAGGCCGAAACTGACAATCTAGCTCTACAAATACAGTATCTAGATCTATTAGAGGGTCCAAGTGGCGGACTAGCCCTTGTCTCCCTTATATATGTAGATATGTATGTGTGTATGTATGTATGTAAGTGTGTGTATGTATGTATGTATGTATGTATGTATGTATGTATGTATGTATGTATGTATGTATGTATGTATGTATGCATGTATGTACAATTATGCATGTAGGATTATGCTAGTTAATATGGTTGAATTTTTATGCCCATATCCGCTACTGCATAATTCCTTTACACAAAATAAAGTGAACATATAATCTATTTCGAAAAAGCTTGACTCTACTATACCGTCACTGCACTTAGGTCGTAACTGTGTGTAAACATGTGAATTCCTGGTTCCATGTCCACAAGGTATTGTTATGTTTAGCACTTTATGTTTGAACACATAAACGTGCATGTACGAAAATTAATATTTATAACAATCGTGCATACTATTTTGTTAATTTGATCGACCACTTGGGAATGTGCGAATGTGCATATGTCATATGATGATACAATATTTTGCAGGGATCATTAACATCACCATTGTAACGCTCTGTAACGCTGGTCGAAGTAGCGATGCAGGTGATTCAAGCTGGAGAGACGGCAGTCCACGATACACCGCAACAGCGAGGTCGAGCAGATGCAAAGTACATAATATCGCAGCAATCACCTAAAACGCCACATGCTCTTCATTCACGTCACATTAATTATCAATCGGTTCTAAATTAATGCGACATAAATTAAATAGGTGTGCAACATTGCGCTCTAGTGTCGCCGTTGTATTTGGTTTGAAGCTGTAATAACATAGTCATCTGAAGCCATCATGTCAACACTGCGTAGTTGTGATATTTGTTGTTGCTCCTATTGCGATATTCATAACTTAATGATATATCCCATAATGTAATTAAACATTTATTAACGTAAGTGTCTAGATCATCACCATTGTCGTTGATCTACTTGTTTTTACTAACCTACGAACATACTTGTTATCGTCTGAACATTTTACTATACCTTTATATATATATATATATATATATATATATATATATATATATATATATATATATATATATATATATATATATATATATATATATATATATATATATATATATATATATATATATATTTGATTGTTAAGATATTCTGCTTACCAGTTTCATTCGACAGAGGCCGCTGCAGGATCCCATGCGACATCTGGAGGGTTTCTTTTGCAAATATATCAAATAAACAGGTGACACGAGCATCAGCCACCCATACGACAACCACGTGATCACCGTGTCTTGGAAGCAATGGGTCAAATCCGGATCGTCCGTGTCCACAGACAATTGGGAACTCTTGCGAAACACAACATATCGTATTCTTAACAAAACATGGCGATAATAAATAATTATTTTAACGTTCAGCTAATAACAAATGTCACAATTTGTTTGTGACGATGTTACATATATTAGATTTGTTGTGATAAGCCTGAACTATTTTGCGTGTCATCTTATTTCAGCACTGATAGCGCGTAAGAAACATACAAAAAAGGAAAATGTTTAAAGGCACGTGCGCGCGCGCGTGTGTGTGCTTGAGCTTGCGGGTTGACATGTACGTGGGCATGTGTGCTAGCGTGTGCCTGTGCGCGTGCGCTCGCGAATGCTTGCGTGTGTGGTCGTGCGATTATACACGGTTTGTTTGTCTTCGTCGATAGACTGAGACTATACAAGTATTCACGTGAAGGCATCTTTAGTGGACTCCTTCATATTGATGTGATCTTGACTCGCATGAAGAGCTTTCTGACAGCGATGTGACAAGGAAGAAGTACATTTACTGTTTGTGGCACTCGAAACGATGCAACGGTGTTCCCGTTATACTAGAACGGCAATATATGTTGACGCTTTTATCAGGAAAACCGTGTCATTCGATTTACCAATTCTGACATTCATGTATATGTTATTAGTATTTATATAACATGTTAAGTGTTTGCTTTGAACACATTAGACATATCGTTCTCGACTTAATCTGTCTCTTTCAGACTGGGTGTTGAAATTATATTTTTAACGCCCTTGTCATAACAGCTTGAATGCAACCGATGGAATAGGGTTATCTATGTTAAGGGTTAGACCGAGTCGTGTAGAA
>OY759264.1:12972737-12975237 GCA_963662155.1 Lamellibrachia columna | reverse complement strand
CGCGTGTAAATGGGACACCAAACTTGAAAAGTATTTTTCTTCAGGCGTGGTCCAAACAATTGTTTTCTATCAATGTTGTCACACATTTGGTGCAACACCATGACTAATTTACAACTAACATTATTTGGATATGGTCTCGTTTGACTAAACTATGGTTTGGGGTCTGCTTCCAAAAATGGAACCAAAAACCGATTAAAAGTAAACATTTTAATTTTAAGTGAGTAAACGTTATTGTAGCTTGAGGCATAGAACCTACTGAAACATTCTTTGAAGCGCTAAACTAATTGCATCAAAGAAATTTAAAAAAATGTAAGGACAAAACAAAATGTTTGTGTCCCTTTATATGGCGAACAACAACTCCACAGGGGTGTACAAATGAAATTATGCTTTGTTGTAAACAAAGTAAGCTCATTTGACCTTTGTTCGTGTCCTAGATAACCAGATAAGAGCACAACTACAGTGAAAACTTGTCTTGTGAATACTGGGAATTGGCTTAATAATTAATTTGTAAAAAAAATTTTAGTTCCGAAACACTGCATTTTTCTCACACTGGCAACAAGCAATTGTTAGAACAATAAATGGTTCTGAAATTTTAAAAACATGTATGTACTAGAAACCCATTATATTATGTTTGCCCAATGTAACATCAGAAATATAAATGAACTGAATTATTTATCTGAAAGAACCAAAGCCAAAATGAAAGGTTCCTCGTGTAAAGGGGACAGCAAATTACCAAAATAGTATTAGTGGGGGACCAACTGTTCAGTCTTTTCTGAAGTGACATGAATTAGGTTAATAACAAGCCTGACATAAAATTTAAATTGAAAGTTCTCACATGAAGGTATTTAGGTATACATGTAGACTGTGACAAAACAGTAAATTAAACAATGTTGACAATATATACCAGATATACAATTTATTTTCCGAAATCCAACTTAACAATGTATTTCATGAAAAAACATGAAAGTGGCACCTCCATATCATAATATAAGCACACAAATGTCAGAGCTGTCATGGGGAAATTCATAGTTCAACTTCTTTTTACTGTTTGAAAAGCTTCTTGGCCTTCATCAAGTCCAATTTGATGAGGAGCCGCGAACCAACCATCACATATTCTGGTGCTGGACGTTTGCTGATGATATCACATGCTGGATGGAGGAAAAAACGTCTTCACCTTGTGGCCAGGTAGAAAGGTTTCTGTTGTTTTCTACCTTGTATGACAAGCTGTAACCATCTTCAAGTATTAAATATACCTGTGATAAAAAGAGGACATACATAAGGGTCAACCATTAGTTTGTCATTTTCAAATAAAAAATAAAATTGTCTCTTGTTGGTTGAACACAAGATTGCAGCTGTGAACATTGAAGGTCTGGGATAATGAAGGGTGTGAATCTTCCAATGTAATCATAGTGGTAAAATCAAACTTACCTTGGCTACATGCATCTGATCTGCTTTGTTCGTCTTGCCTGTGTTCTTTACTTTAATAGCAACATAATTGTGCACTGCTATCACATCAGTAGCACTAACTGCACCTAAGTTACAAGCAATTAAATGGTATCAAATGTTAATCCGCAGTCATTATTATGGTGTCTGCAAAAATAGTTTTCCTATTTCTGCATTTGGTACACATTTAAATAGGTGTGAAGGGTATTCCAAAGTAATTCCTGTTTTCCTTTAAAACAGTTAATAACACACCATATGCAGTGATTGTTATGTTACTGAAGTTATATTAACAATACACACACATAGTCAGTGAAGAGCTTTAGGTAAGTTGTGGTGGATGCGGTTGCCATTGCCCGTTGTATTGTTCCGCTATCGATCGAGTGGCTTGGTTCACACAGGCCGAATACACCAACTGCATCCACTTCACACCTAAAGCTCTAAAGTGTGAGAGAGAGGGAGAAGGAGCAAACATGAAATACACCTGGTGCTCAGCCAGCACTTACAGAAACGGGGCTGGTATCTTCGCCATACATGTACTCACCTCTTGTGTTCTCATCTGCACTTTTCTCCTCTTGACTGTCCTCTTCTGCGCTCTTCTCATCTTCACTGTCCTCATCTGCACTCTTCTCATCTATGACGGCGCTGTCCTCTTCTGCACTCTTCTCATCATCACTGTCGTCATCTGCACTCTTCTCGTCAGCACTGTCCTCTTCTGCACTCTTCTCATCATCACTGTCCTCATCTGCACCCTTCTCGTCATCACTCTCCTCATCTGCATCCTTCTCATCTCAATTCCTCTCCTAGTGACAAGGCACGACGTAAAAAGGAACACGACGTAAAACTGGGACACGAAATTTTAGTCTTCAACTTCTCGGAAAGTGGTAAAATGGCGACGGTCCAGCCTTCCTCGGCATGTGTAGTACATCCGGGAGGTTTGATAATGTGTTTGATAATAATAATGATATTCATTCACAAATTGCACCGGAAGTGGTTGGATACTAGTGGAAAATATTTCCAACGTAATTGATTTGCGGGACACAATTTTCGCTGCTTCATA
>OY759264.1:12957737-12967737 GCA_963662155.1 Lamellibrachia columna | reverse complement strand
TCAAATTGCAAAATTCCTGCAAGTTTTATATTTGAACAGTAAATAGATATCGTGTCATGGCTATTTTTACTAATTTGCTGCTGACGTAGCTGTTACTATGTCATAAATTAAAGAAATGTGCACGGGACCATCCAACTTTGTTTTTGCTATTTGGACTTTTGAGGTCAACTTATGCCATTTAAAGTTTCATTACTTTTATTTCAGGGTAATCGGACACCTTACACACCTTACACACACACACACACACACACACACACACACACACACACACACACACACACACACACACACACACACACACACACACACACACACACACACACACACACACACACACACATACACACACACACACACACACACACACACACACACACTCACACACACACATACACACACACACACACACTCACACACACACACACACACACACACACACACTCACACACACACACACACACTCACACACACACACACACACACACACTCACACACACACACACACACAAACACACACACACACACACACACACACACACACACACACACACACACACACACACACACACACACACACACACACACACACACACACACACACACATACACGGTATATCTGCTTTCGTACCGTAATAACTAACTTAGGCGTTTAACATAGATAACGTAACTCGGAACAATAGTGTGTAAACAGACGTAACATTGCGAACAACTACGAACCATCCCCGGGATAATTTCGAATATGTGCAAACGTATGGCCCCCTGGCACGCCTACAACAGTTCAGCTAAAATTACGGATTAATGAGGAAACAAACAAACACATTCAACAAATATGTTACCGTATAGACGATTCAATTTATAGACGGGGCGATCTATTAAGAATATGATATCGACAAATTGACTTTGCTTAAAGGAGATGTACAACAATTTGGTTAGCCGAATGATTGTTTTACAGACATTACGACACTGTATTTAGTTGTGTTACTCTGTGACATCTCAACTGTTTAAAGAAAATATACATATAAAACATGTTACTGTCGTGACCTTAATATTTGAGGAAATGCACGATTTGGCGATGAAATAAAATATGTCAGTGTTATTACATATATAGATATCGCTGTGTGGAAATAAAATACCTACCAATAACTCTTCAAGTCTGAAAGTGAAATATAACGATTTATTTGTTTGTACCAATTCCCGTTTTCTACAATTTGTAAAGGAAATATATTACAGCGTCGATGATTAAAATACGAAATATAATATATTTAATTCAGATCATTGTACGTCACCTTTTACAAAATAACAAACGTTTATGCAGCCACTCGTCGAGGGAGAATTCCCTTGCTTCCGTTCCGATGTTTGACTTTACCATTCAATTGAGATCGTCTCCTTACACTCAGTATAACACATATTTACCTACCACCAAACAATGACAACAATAAACGAATAAACAGCTTTGCCAAGTAGTGGCATCATTCTTAATTTCTTCAGATAGAGATTTTGCTGGTGTTATCGTGGTGAACAGGTCAGTGCAACGAACGAATTGTTATAGATATGTGTGGTTAACATAATGTTTAGCTGTATGATTTCCTAAACAAATATTATGTATGCTGTACAGACTACAGCTACTACAGTGTTTTGCCAACAGTTATATGCTAAATTTGTATAGGATAGGTCGAGACATAGCAATGTCTAAGGGCAACGTATGGTGCCAATGAAACATGACGAGTCGCAATAAGAAATGTCCCCACTTTCTTCGCGATTCAAACTTTCTCATTTATCTCGACAGGTTCCATATATTTACCTAGATTGCCATCTAAGGCAAAAGCCCATATGGCAAATGGACAAGGAAGCCAATTGCTTATTGAGAGTCCAACATTTTCAATTTATGTGTAATCCTCCTGAGATATATATCAACGTTGTTTATAAACATATTCAATATGCTACCAATTACACAATTTGTAAATAGTGTGTTCCATCCATTGATTGTCCTCTGTGAGAACGAGTACTCCCTGATATCCATTCTACACAGACCCTTTTGTAATGCTACCTCATGTCCTCTAGTTCTAATATCTTTCTTGAGTGAGAAAATAATATTTCTATCAATATTGTCATACCTGTTCAATATCGTAAAAACTTCAATTTAATCTCCTCTTATCCGCCTTGTCTCTAGGGTTGTTAAATCACATTCTTTCAGTCGTACTTCATAACTAAGGTCTCTCAGTTCTGGAATCATTTTAGTCGGTCTCCTCGTTATTCTTTCAACCGTATCTACATCCTTGTTATGATATGGTCTCCACGCTTGTATACAGTACTCTAAATGAAGTCTAACTATTGCTTTATACAGATGTATAATTAGTTTTATCTCCCTCCGTGTATGTTATCTCTCTTAATCAACTCAAGAATTTGGTTACCTTTTGAAGCTGCAATACCACACTGCTCTGAAACTTTCATATCAGCGCTTATTGTAACAAATCACTTTTCTTTTACAGTAGTAACCAGAACAATATCTCCCATTTTTAGTTTACTCCCAAGTTGTAGGCATTTACAGTTCCAAAAATTTAAAAACATCTGCCATTTCTCAGACCATTTCACTAATATGTCTAGATCGTTTTGTAAATGTTGCTTATCACCATCATTGTTAACCCTTCTAAAATTGTTTGAGTAATACGCAAATTTCAGTACGTTGTTTGTTATATTATCGTCCAAGTCATTGATGTGTGTGTGTGTGTGTGTGTGTGTGTGTGTGTGTGTGTGTGTGTGTGTGTGTGTGTGTGTGTGTGTGTGTGTGTGTGTGTGTGTGTGTGTGTGTGTGTGTGTGTGTGTGTGTGTGTGTGTGTGTGTGTGTGTGTGTGTGTGTGTGTGTTTCTGAAAATCTAAGTATATAAATATCAACTGGTGATCGCTCGTCTAGCCCCTTAGTGATTTCTTCCAAAAAACATAACGTATTCGTTAAGCATGACCTCGCTTTTAAGAATCCATGTTGAGATGGATTTAATAATGCATGCCTAACAAAGAAGTCCACCATATGGTATTTGATTAAATTTTTAATAATTTACACATCACTGATGTAGAACTCACTGGTCTGTAATTCTCGAACCCTTTTTAAATAATATATTTTTAAATAATGGTATGATGTTTGCTTCTTTCCATTCAAAAGGAATCGCTCCCTCTTTTAATGACAAGTTGAACTCTCTTCAAGCGGTATACTAATTTGATCTCCTGTTTCCATTAGTTGTTTTGGAGGAATTCCATCCACTACAGATTACTTATTGTTTGTCATTGCCTTTATTGTTTTAGCTACCATTTCTGGAGTTACAATTAACTGACCTAATTAGTACGATTTTGCCTCCTGAAATTTCGTATCTGGAACTGATATTGAACCAATATCCTCTCTTGTAAACACCGAACTGAAATATCCATTTAGGTCTTCCGCCATTAAAAAACCTTGCGATATTATATTTCCTGCACTGTTTTCTGGTGATCCAACCTTGTCTCGTACGATTTGTTTAATCCTTATATATACATAAAAGCTCTTGCTGTAATTAGCTTCTTTTATTTTGTCCAATTTCATTCGTAGTTGCATTAAGCGCCTCTTTGTAATTTGCGTAATCTTCATAATTTATGGTGCGCCTAGAAACCCTCCACATAGTTTGCTTAAACACTATTTTTCTAATAGCTTCTTTTGAGAAGTGTTTCTTTTTAGACCGTTTTCCTTGTTTTTTCAAAGGACCGCATTTATCAATGATACTCTCAATTTCATATTTTAGAATGTTCCAACATTCAATTGCGGTCTTACTCCTCAGCATGTTATTTCAATCTAGATTTGCAAAGTATTTTCTCATATCTTTATATTTACCTTTGTGGAAGTTTCTCCTGTATTTTTTACTTGTACTTTCTGATTTTACATTAATGTCGAAATGTATTTGATTTTGATCACTGTTACCCAACGGCTCATGTATTTTGACATTTTTCTCTAATTCATTTTGTGAAGACAAAAGTAAATCTAATACATTCTCTCCCCTGGTTGGTTGTAGCACGTGTTGAGTAAGGAACTTTTCCTGAATTAACATTAGAAACTGTTGGTCCTCTCCCCTGCACTCTCTAGATAATTCCATTATATGTGTCCGTGATTGAAATCTCCCATTACGGTACTTTCCCCTTTGCTCACTTCCTTTATAGCGTTTTGATATTTCCTGTTATCCTCTTCCTTTAAGTTTGGACTTGGTAAACTAATACAATAGTTAATGTCGAAGTTCCTGTAACAATTTTGCACCAAACAGCTTCATCGCAATCTGCTTCCCTTTCTAGTTTGATTTCGTAAACCTAAATAGATTATTTAATATATAAGATAACACCCCCTCCCCTTCTTCCTATTCGATCTCTCGTAAACATTACGTATCCAGCCCGTCCTAATATCTGGTATGTCTTTGTTGGCCCATGATTTGGTTATTCCAATTATGTGAGGTTTATTATCTTCTCACACACACACCGCACACACACACACACACACACACACACACACACACACACACACACACACACACACACACACACACACACACACACACACACACACACACACACACACACACACACACACACACACACTCACACACACACACACACACAAACACACATTTAGACACCGCTTCAGAAATGCTTTCCTGACACTGTGTTACTGGTTAATGTGTACTAATGGCCTCTTCTATTTAAACAATGCTTAAACATATTTGTTATGCTTCCAATGCCACTTTCGACTGCTGTTGATAGTTTATCAGTAAACCCTTTTGCACCCTTTCCACCAAGATGAAGCCCATCTTTTATGTACATATCAGCCCTCCCAACAAAACGTCCCCACATATCCACAAATCCAACTTCCTCTTCCCTACAAAGTTGCTGAACTAACGTGTTAATTGCCATCCTCCGACAAATTCGATATCCTTATCGTCTTCTTCCCATTACCGGTAGAATCCTTGTCATAATAACCCGTGTAAGTTGCTTATCTCTTCTAAGTAACTGCCTGTATTTCCTAACTATGACAGTTGTTAGTCCCTGCGTGTACGAAAACGGATTCTTCCTTGCCCGGTCCCACAATCTTTCCACCCTCTCTTTTATAGCCTAATTTGTTTGCCAACGGAAAACAAACTACCACGTCGTCCCCCTTTCCCAGCGCTCTATCTTTCTCTTTAACTATGGAATCTCCCCAAAACACCCACGCTCTACTCCTCACCCTCTCTATCGCTACCTCAGTGTAGCTCTTGCGTCGGATCTCTTCCGTCGCATTCTGTCCCGCAGTCGTGTCGCCAGGGAGGATGTTGTCCATCTCCCCCTCGCCCATCAACATATCACCTTTTCTTCCAGTCTGCGGGCTATATTGCGCTCCCGGTTTTTTCGCTCCCGTTGCCTTCCCTCTCGTCTTCTTCGCTCCCGTCTCCTTCCCTCTCCCGTCTCATTCCTTACCGTCTCCTTCGCTTCCGTCTCCTTCCCTCTCGTCTCCTTCATTACCATCGTCTCTCCTTACGTCCAGTCTCCCTCCGTCCTCTCACCTGATCCCTCTCAGGCTGAGCAGAGGTTTCCCGGAACCACTGGCACAAACCACCTTTTCGCTTCCCACCAATGCCACAACGAGCTGCCTCAGCCGTTCCATCTCCCCTTCATCTTCGCATATCCCTTACTCAAAACAATCCGCCTCAACTTCAGCCCAGGATTTCTCACATCCGGACTTGACGAAATCCACACAGTTGCTACAATTCCCCACACTAAATGCCTGGTGGCCTTTACCTGCCGTTTGGACGACGCCATCATAGAATTTAAATTGTGCTAGATTAATGTTTTTTATGGTGTTTTCGCCTTGGTACGTTAGCATTGAATAAGGCTGTTTTAGTGTTCAAAGGAACACTTTATTCTTAACAAATTAAATAACTTAAATTGCATTTAATTTTGACAATAACATACTTACTGTGTTCTATCAACCAAGCTCGCATGAGCCAAAAAAGCCTGCCACCTAGCGATATACGCAGAACACTATGCAACAAAAACAATAGTACTCGGAGCATATCAACGCTAAAATCCTCTTGCAAGTTATTTTTACTGAACACGTTTACTACGAATATATCAGATGTTACCTTATCTAAGTAATTTATGTAAGTTTGTCACTTTATATTTATTATATATATATATATATATATATATATATATATATATATATATATATATATATATATATATATATATATATATATATATATATATATATATATATATATATATATATATATATATATATATATATACATGTATATATATATATATATATATATATATATATATATATATATATATATATATATATATATAGTAGCATTTATTTTGATGAATAGTCCACGCTTGTGCCGACAATATAAGACATGACATGTGCATCTCCTTCCTTAAGGAAACCGCCGAAGAACTGCGTGTACCATATTATTATGGATATTATTATACGGCTCGTTATTCTACTGGAAGCAAAGGAGCTAAGGCGCTGCCTAAGGGTAGACTGTCTGTGAATGTGTAATAGTAGGTCTGCATTTACCATTATTTTGGTCATGTTAGAGGAAGCATAGGACACCTGACAAAAACCGCAGAAGAACTGCATCGATCATATTATGATAAATTTATTGGTCGCATAAAACCAAAATAGTGAGTTTATAATACCAAGTTTGCACATTACACGTTGGTAATTTAATATGCTAGCTTTACTGTAAAAGTAACTGTGTTATATCATTGACATAAATTTGCTTTTGAATTTCCATTTCAACGAGGGGTGACAAGGTGTATTCAAAAGAAACAATGATATCTCGATAGGTGGCAGTACTGGCCTACACAACGTCATAATAATTTTTTGGTCAATGTGTTTCCTCTCTAGAGCGAACAGAGCAAGAGAGAATGTACTTACAAGACACGTCTGAAGATGATATGTACATAATTTTATTACAGTTGAATGTAATTATATCATCGCCGTAACAACACAATATAGTACAACACATATATTGCGCCAAAATCATCGAGAGACCCACGTTCTGCAGCGCACCAAAAAACAGGGAATAAGCAATTTCTAGTCGATCAGCACAATGTTCCACTCTTCTTGCCCGGAGCATTAATGTTATGGGCCGATCCCTCCTATGTACATCGACTACTCATTATAACCCAGATTACAAGTTCAACGCATGCTGACTATGCAATACAGGAAGCAGTTTGAACAGCTCTGATGGCCTTAGACGGCATGTGAATAATACCGTTGAAGGACTCTACTTTAAGTCACGTTGGGAAGGTAAGCAAACTGACTGTCCATTTGAAGTGTCTTCATCGGAATAATTCTAAACACATATACGTTTGAAGGACATTTTGGGCCATGCACCATTAATAACGCTTCGACTTGCGAGTTCTTACAACCGAAACGTTTCTACGGAAAGTTGCCATAATATTATATTCGCAAAATCAATTAGCGTACAAACAATAATCACGCAGTGTCCTACCAGAACATAAATTATATGAGTTCACGTGTCAAATAAGTGATATAATTCCGTAGTGGACACTAGTACGTAACTGACCGATATACTACGTATAGTATATATCATTGTACCTAACCATACATAGTCGTCATTATCTCAAGGAATTAGACGACGAAATGCTGACGGTTGGACATTCCCTCACGAAATTATTCATTAAGCAAGTTTTTACTAACAAACACGTAGAATGCTTCAGTCAAATATAATTTTAAACTACCATTACAATTATTGGGTTATTTATTCATTAGCATTGAATAATATTTCGATTTTAGTCATTAGTTAAATCTACATATTGTTTATAAACCGACTATAGTTCCCCTCCACCTTCAGATGTGGTCAACAGCCTCGTACCAAGACAGCCACTCTGTGCTCGTTGACCGTTGTATCACTAGTGTACTTGAACAAGACAAGAATGCGAGCTAACAAGCGACTAGGCATAAACTACCTGACGACACGCACGTATACATATATGCGAACACAGGAAGTTGACGCCTTACTACAGTAAGCGAAGGATTAAGACACCATCAGAGGCACAGAAAAACACAACATACAGGTACGCGTTATGCTATAATCGTGCTATCACCAAGCAAATGTTTGTATGTTATTCTACTCCTCGTATAACCTTTGAATCTAGGCCATAAAAATGTCAGGGCCTTATCTACAACACACGATCGTATCGTCTCAAATTGATGTTTTCGAAATTCACCCCGCTATTACCCTTTCTACGAACAATGAAATTACCCTTTGTAGTTATTACGTACAACTGTCCGCAACGCTATGCGAGCAATTACATACACTTGTTGCCAGCGCCATGCGTATTTTCTTCGATTGTCCGAAGTTACGTAACACAAGGGCAAGGCGTCGGTAGACGTCGCAGATACTGCCAATATTACCTCTCCATTCGAGATATATTGACTGGAAGTACCAAGTACCAAGGCATATTATATATATATATATATATATATATATATATATATATATATATATATATATATATATATATATATATATATATATATATATATATATATATATATATATATAAATATATATATATATATATATATATATATATATATATATATATTTATTTATTTATAAATATATATATATATATATATATATATATATATATATATATATATATATATATTTATTTATATAAATATATATATATATATATATATATATATATATAATACATTTTCCATGGAATTTTCCAACTGGACTGGATATTTAGAGTAAATCACGAAGCCAAGTTTATGCATTCATTATCTCCAGGATAATGAGGCTACATGTGTATTCATGTACACACATTAATGATACTCGTGTCATGATCATGTTCTAGGGTTGACATTTGGGGCACTAGAGCATGCGTTCATTCATTATCATATTAACCTCTTTTGCCCGAAAGGTAGTGTGCATTGCAATTAATAACACACCCACGCAATGTAATTAATATTTCGTTTTTATCCCTATTTAGATTGAATTCACCATGGTGGCAATTCATATATTGTTGATACTGATCGTCGTGTGCACACCGCACTTTGTGGTAATGTTCACTTTTCTTCTCTTTTGAGCGTAATGATTTGTTTTCAATATAACACAATGCGTTTCCATCAAACATGATAATGGAGTCGCCACATGTTATTTCGAGCAGCATTTATTGTTTGGGCCAGTATTTACTGTGGCTTATATCAACCTCAGCGCAAGCGTGAATATTGATCATATCACCCCTGCCGCAACTTACATTTGATGTGCAGATTCTGCATATTTTTGTGTCATTTGGTAAACTCGTATTTGTGTTAAGAAGTCTCTCAATTTCAGTTGCATACAGTTGTGGATTGTGTTCCTATTGAAAATGTGTCAAGAAACTCAATAACGTACACAGTTGTAATGACGTAACAATTCGTAAACAACAATGACTTTGCCCAGCCAACCTACCAATACATCACTCCACCAGGCGTTCGTTTTGAATTTGTAATCAAGTTGTGGCAGTGGTGATATGACGAGAGGCGCCTTTTATTTACCTAGGTTAACATTGGTTCTTCCTGACCGTAGGCGGTGGCCTCGGTGGTTACATCGTCTACTTTCCCTTGGAATCTACGACTTCCTCGCTAGACGGCTTTGTAGTTGTGGATAATTATTCAGTACTCCAATATTTATCTAGACGGATTTTAAACGAGTTGACACTTGGGGCAGTTACAACTACTTCCGGTACATCATTCCATAATTGTGTAACTTTATGTGAGAAGCTAACATTTATAGGAGCACATACTAGTAAGAGTTTCAAACTGTGCATTTTTTGGAGCACATACTAGTAAGAGTTTCAAACTGTGCATTTATTGGAGCACATACTAGTAAGAGTTTCAAACTGTGCATTTATTGGAGCACATACTAGTAAGAGTTTCAAACTGTGCATCACTGTTTTTGTGCAGCTTGACAATGTTAGC
>OY759264.1:12907737-12947737 GCA_963662155.1 Lamellibrachia columna | reverse complement strand
GTTGTCGTCAGTTGTGTAGATAGAAAATAAATTCCAAGTACATAGTTGCAAATTTAATTAAGACTTAAATAATCTAGCATAAAGTGTGTAATAAAAAACAAAAATGGTCTTTGTGAAGACTACCCAGTATAAATTGTAAACATAACTGATTATAAACAAATATAAATTTAATATTTAACATGGCGCCGTGCAAACACCAAGTGAAGGCGAAGCGGAATTTGATATGCTATAGCTGCCACAGCTGGGTAGATTTTTGCAAAGTTCGGGTGTGCAAATTCGTGGGCAGAGGTTCAGGTAGATGATTTTAATAAGTTTTACCGATTTGTGTGCACTGATGCTCGCGTATCGAATTTTACTATCAGTAAATATTGATGTTATGATGCATTCTTTGCTGAGACAATACTTATATTTTCAAAAGCTTTCGATAAGTTGCCACATCAAAGATTGTTATTTAAACTAAAAGCCCAAGGTATAGGTAATATGATGTAATCAACTGGATAGAAAAGTGGCTTACACACAGAAGACAGAGTAATAGTAGATGGTGAGATTTCAAACTAAAAATCTGTTTTGAGTGAGGTACCACAGGGAACAGTATTAGGCCCTATACTGTTTTTAATATATATATATATATATATATATATATATATATATATATATATATATATATATATATATATATATATATATATATATATATATAATGATATATATATATATATATATATATATATATATATATAAATGATATATATATATATATATATATATATATAATTATAGATGATTTGGAAGATGACATATCTAGCAAAGTTTTAAAATTTGCAGATGACACAAAAGTATTTAGAAAGGCTACTAATGATACAGATAAACAAAGTTTACAGGATGATCTAAATAAATTAGTTAAATGGTCAGAAAAATGGCAAATATTATTAAATTTTGGGAAGTGTAAATGTGTACACATAGGACATGGAAACATTCGTTGTTGCTATTGTCGTTGTTGCTGTTGTCGTTGTTGCCATTGTCGTTGTTGCTATTGTCGTTGCCATTGTCGTTGTTGCCATTGTCGTTGTTGCTATTGTCGTTGTTGCTATTGAGGTTGTTGCCATTGTCGTTGTTGCCATTGTCGTTGTTGCTATTGTCGTTGTTGCTATTGTCGTTGTTGCTATTGTCGTTGCTGGTGTTTCAGTCCCGTTCGAATGCCTAGACACAATCAACGGTTATGAATACACAGGAGAATAAAATAAAACCGCAACAGGCAGGTCATGCCAGAGATGGACGTCTCATAAGGTCAGTACAACGATACACGTGTCACTAACATTATTATATGCGTTCAAATGGTGCGTAATGTAGGTGTGTGTTGTTGGGTTATGTAAATGTACAACCTTTATAACTGAATAATGTGTACGGAGTGGCGCAATTTGGGAAACTCATCATTTGACTTTGTTTTACCTTCCATCCGCACATTCTGCAACGTTTGTTATCTCCACATCAAACCTCGTTTTGACGGGGAGACATTGTGTATGGAAAAACAAATACTCAACAAATGAATGTTAAAACTTTTCAAATACAAAATCATAATTCGAGGGTGACCTTTTTGATCTTCCCTCGCTCGCTTTCAGCACCACTTGACAGGTGTACGTCATACCGTGTTATAACGGAGAGGCATTAATATTTCGAACGGTGTATGATGTGTGTGGGGGAGGCCATCTAAACTCTTACTCATAAACACAAAGTATGCATGCTGCCTATAGACAACTGATAGCTCCTTTGTTGCATATAGTCACCTGGTCCTCCACAGCCTCAGCCACGCATGTAAAAGCAACAACAATCGAAGCAACTACTGCTCAAATGTTGACATAGATTCGTCATTCCGAGGAACGACGCCGTCGTGCTACACGACGGATCTTAAGAGGCGCTGGGAATACTGCGGCATTCCCAAGTGTCGTATGTGTGACGGTGAACTAAGAAACATCGCTACACGTCATGTGGTTTAACATGTGCTATTTCCAAAGACGCCTACGTGGGGCCAGTACGATTCGGTTATTGTCGTCCGTCTCGGACACATATGGCGGACTGCACGGTTGGAAACAGTGCATTGTTGTATTCATTCGAACTGTTGCCGCTGATTTGTACGTATTATTGAAAGTTGTGTACCGGAGTAAAACTATCACTGAATCCGCTTGAACTATGTAAACAAAGCGAACTAACCACGGATATTGTGCACGCTTAGAAGGCAAATACTGCGTTGGACTATAGCCCAATAGTTCTCCAACGCTTAACTTCAACAATGTTTGTGAACATTACGTATATTGTTACTGCACTTACATTCATACACATGCATTCTCTACATGCGTGCGTGCGTGCATGCATACATGCGTATATACGCACATACGTATATACATGCATGCATGCACGCACGCAAGCACGAACACACACATACACACATACACACACTCACTCAGTCAAAAACATATACCTTAAATGCTCCCTTGAGCGGCGGTGTAGTTGAATGTATGGTAAAACGACAGCTCGATTAAATCTGTTTTAGAATGTCGTTATATAATGGAGCTAAAAACCTCCAACTCGAGATACGCCGCAAGTGACCACGTCATCAAATTCCAGATTTATAAGAAGTGGATAGATCTCCACTACAACAGCCGAGAACGGGGCCAGTAAGTGTGCCTTGAGCTCCCCTTTAACACTTTTATGGTATTCCATGTTACAGTTAGGTGGCTGTGTGATGTAGACCCGTAAGCGGAGCAAGTTGTTATGGGGCACGATCACCGATCGACCGTTCTTCAATAATCAACTCGTCCCTCTCGGAAACGCCACCGTGTCATTTCAGTGGCGTTTTGTATTGTAACTCTCGGAAACGCCACCGTGTCATTTCAGTGGGGTTCTGTGTTGTCCCTCTCGGAAACGCCACCGTGTCATTTCAGTGGCGTTCTGTGTAAGTAACGTATATAATTAACATGTATGTGTTGGGTGGAATGATAGTGTATGTTTCTTTTTATAGGACCGAAGTGCACACGTTTGATGACATGTGCTTCGATACTCCTCCACGCGTGGAATTGCGAAGTTACGGGGCTATTGCGGATATAGACATCTACCACTGTTCCCAGAAATGGCTGAAATTCGAGTATGTCAAACTGGGAATTGTGGATACCCACAAGGGTTCCAAGGGAAATTGGAACCATACATACAGGGTGCCACCCTATTCGGGGTGGATTGCTTGCCATAGTGTTAAAAGGCTTAGCCCCGACGGTAGAGAACAACTAATTGGTTAAAGGGAATGTACGACGAATTCCATTGGTTAACAAATACGCAACAAGTTGGGTGGTTCGTACTATTAAAATACCCAAATATTCTATCAAAATACTTTATTCGATCTCAAAATGCATCTGAATTAACAATATTCATGTTTTAATATATATTGCTGAGGTGCTTATATTAGAATATTGTGTGAAACGAGAATTTGACAGACCAAATACATCGTTCGGTGAAAAACGTTATATATCACCTTCATTAGTTACAATTTATTAGTAAGTCGTTAGTGGAAATAAAGCGTGTTTGTATATATCGTAAAACTTATATATGTCTAAAATTCATCGCCAAATCTTTTGTTTAAAAATGTTATACTTTTAACCAACCGAGATGTTAAAAAATTTGAATAAACATAGTGTTGCTACGCCAGTTAGCCAAAGAAAATCGGTGTACAATAACGGCTAGAAGTAATTTGCCATGCGCGCGATTCGCCTTGCACGCTACCTCTCCGTTGTCGTTATTCCTGCTGTTATTATTTATGTTATTATTCACGTGCGTCGGCGATATCTCCGTTGTCGTTATTCCTGCTGTTATTATTTATGTTATTGTTCACGTGCGTCGGCGATATCAACTGCTAACTCGGCAGATATGTTCGACGGCTCTGTTGATTACAATACGACATGCGTGTGATTAAATTTATATTAAACTACGCATGTTATCGCTACATGGTTTAACTATTACTTTCAACGAGGCCGTTATGTGGATAGGGTCCAAGGAAAACGAATCTCGCCGCTGAATGTTGTGATTAATGCGTTCTGCATTGCAATAAAAACGTTTCAAAACTAAGTATAGATATTATAGGCCAATACAATTGCGTAATTAGTCTCACAACATGCGTTGTAAGGACACGACAGGGTACGAAACGTTAACTTGTCGAACCTGCTATGACGATCGTGATCGTTGGATGTTAGCCTAAAACTCCAGCCTTTCGCAAATCCGGTTCGTAGATGTTCAAATATGTAGTATGTTAGTAATGTATGTCAAATCCGCAGTCCATAGAAAAGCCTATTTTTGCTCAAATCATCGAAACAATTGATTTTAATCGTTAGAATCTGGTAAGGTTTAAAACAGTGGATATCCAAAATGGTAAAGACTGTTCGGGTCAATGTAGATCATGGGCGTGACGTCCGTCTTCTCGCCGATCACACGACAAAGTTACGAAGTTTCACAAAGGGTGAACTTCGTCGTTTCCATTTTCACTTCAATTAATGCTTGAACAAACATTAAATAATTTCACCAAAAAATCACGTTCAAATGCCGGTTTCACGTAGCGTTCTGTGGACGTTTGACGTAGATTACATAACAATGGTTGAAACACGCATAGCGTTGCTAACAGTTGCACGTAACTATTGTTCTGAGTTACGTAATTTACGTCAACCGTCGACATTGGTTCATTCGCCGTAATATCCCCAATCCCGGTGGAATTTCAATTAATGTTTAATGTACGAACCACGACCAAGGGCCCTCTGGGACGCCTACAAAATGTCAGCCCCATACACACGAAACTGTCGGATATACGAGGGAACAGACATAAAAACAGAGTCATATTCTACTTTATTATATAGAAGCTCGATGACAGGATTCTGTTTTTGTTCCATAGCTTTGTATATTCTCAATAATCGCATAAACATGTACAAAGAAGCAATACAGAATACAACTCAACAATACTCTGGCAGTGACACTATTCGCTAGAGGGAGCCACAAAGGGCGTCGTATATAAGATACCGTATAGTGTTATAATACCTGACGACTTTGATGCGCGAACACATCCTGTGTCCGGCAATCATAAATATAGTTCGTCCAGAACACCGCAGGACACAGCTCACAAGTACTGAAGTGGCTGCACTTTTACTGACACTAGGCAGCACAAAACAGTGTTTCTCTGTGGTAGTTCACGAAACACATTTAAAAAATTTTTCTTTCCCTTTACAATAATTTCATGATCCAGAATAACGTTTCATATATATATTTTCAGAAAGAATGTGTAAGAAATAGTAGTTTACACCCCTGTAAATAAGCATGTTGGTCATATCATAATAATGACATAGATAATCTAGGAATAAAACAACGAAGAGCGACTACATTGAATCCAGATCTGAGCTATCTTAGCTATGAATGCCGCCTAATAGAATTGTTGTTTGGTGAACAATCGAATTACCCTTTTGTAGTTATTATGTACAATTTTCCGCTACGCTACACCAACAATTACGTACACTTGTTCACAACGTCATGCGTCTTTTCTACGATTGTCCGAAGTTACGTAATACAAAGGCAAGACGTCGCTAGACTGGCAGCACAAAGTAACAAGGCATTGATGGCTATTTATGTGATATTGTTGTGTATCCTGAAATTTGGTAAACATGTTCGAACTATCGAGTTATCCCGCGAATGATTGGTTAACCAATGCCTTCCTTGTCCACTTGCCATCTGAAAAGTGCAGCTTTGGATGGCAGCCTTCTTAAACTATTGTTAAAAACAAGCTGCTATCATAACATTTGCAAACATCGGATTGCCAAAGGGGAAATATATGAGAAAATCAGCGGTCGGTTGTGTTGTGTTGTGAAGAGGTTGCCGAAAAATGTTAATGTAACCCTGGAGATGGTGCGTTAGTGGAAATTTTACCAATGAAAAAGCATTTATATGTATATTTTGCGTACCATGACAGCTTAACAAGGCAATCTTTATTAGCTTAAACTTGCACAGATTGGCTCTAAAACACAATAAAATCGAAGAATGTCCGTTTTCGTACTGTGGAGACGGGCTCGCACGCATGCAGGAACGCGCGCGCTTTTGCGCACAACGATCGTATTGAATAAAAAATGACGTCATGGGCGCGGGTTTGTGACGCAGTTTCACGAGGATATCAGTTGAGTTGCGGTTTCAAATGCGAATAGAATACCGAAGGAGCCGTTACGGATTCGATAGATTCAACTCACATATTTTAGAATACCTCTGGAAGTCAACTGAAGCAATGTTCGCCAGCCGCTTCAATTTGTTGGTAGTCTGTCTGCTGCTTCCCGCGGTGATCGAGTGTTGTCAAAGTAGGGCAGATGAATCCAAACATAGTAACGTATTTACTTATTTAATTAAGCTAGCCGAGTTGTCCTGCGTTGAATTGGGGAAAGGACAGTCACTGCAAGAGTGCATGACTCCTTGCATTACACAGTAAAGTGTTGCTAGGACAACTTCGAGCCTCATAAATCATGTACAACTGCCAGTGTCACGAAACGTCTGAATCGAATGATTTTAATAAACCTATGCGCTCTGGTATTAAACCGACTGCGCACATTACCTAAATATTACACAGTGTCAATATGAACATAAACGAACCTGATTGTGCACATATCGTGTGGTATGACGACGGCTTTATTAAATCTGTTTTAGAATGCAAGTATTCCGTGGAGGTTAAAACTGCCAACGAGAAATACGCAGGAACTGACAACATAATAAAGATAGAGATTTTCGCCAAAAAGGGTCAGTCTAGTACGGCATACCAGTGGATAACGCTGGACAACAAGGGCAAGGACGACAACGAACGAAACCAGTAAATATGTGTTTGTTTCCTCCTATGAAAAGTCTATTATTTAAGAAAAGGGAGAAAACAAATGCAAATAAGGGGCAATCCACAAAGTAGGTCACGCTCAGCTTTTGTGGAGGTACTGGTAAGCTTTACGAGGCGTTACCGTTTTGCTCGTCTAGGTGTCGATATCAGACTGATAGCTTTGATTGCTACACCTATTTTTGAGGTATGTATCAACTGAATTAGAACGAAAAAGAAATGCGGACGCTACAAGACATTAGTGAAGCGTGCAATAGCGCACGAAAAGTCTTCAAACTTGGTGTACAACAGGTGTGTGAATAATACGTGAGGGAGGAGGGGTTGTTGTCTGAAAATGAACGTAGTTTTAGCAGGGGTGTACAGGCCAGCGTTACGAAGCGTGACAATGAGGTGGGCAAGTTTCACAAAAGTAAACAATGCTGTGACGTACTTTATAGATAGCCTCTAACGCACCAGCTGTGCAAGTAGTGGTCGAAACCTACGTGTTCACGCCCATTCCATACCCGATGTGGTCACGATACAACCGGTGCAACTGCATCTATCAGATGCATCTGCACCGTAACGTGTTGTGGTTTAGATGTCATACAAAAGTATGCATGATAAATAGTACTGCATCAGTCAGATTCGAATTCTAGACCCGCCTCGTACCTTAAATCCCAGGTGTGAACATCACGTCAGCGTTCAACGACACGGTAATATAATATTACATGTTCTACCTGAGACACTTGTAGTTAGTAGATTTTGTATTCATTTTATGACGTACGGATTGGTAAAACATCTTGATTCTAGAACAAAAACTATTGATTCTAGAACAGTATCCCCGCGTCAATTGAACCGTCTATGCCCCCACCGACAGCTCACAACATATTATAATCTTGGCACAATATGCCACACATGAATACCACCGGACCCAATGACCCGCTAAGCTTCCACAGCATAGTAACACATTTGCACAAAGTCTTTCAGACTGAATAGTAATCTAAAGATCGCCATACACATACCGACGTATAGTCGCCAACAGATAGTTTCTAGGTACACATCAGCCCTACCCGACCGCATCTGGCTAACAATCATCTGGAGTCGGACCAAAAACGGCTGGTCTGCTTGGTGTGTGGATGTGATCCCGACTCCTAGCTACCGGAGTGGGGGGGGGGGGCGGGCGGCCCAACTGTCGATCGAGAGGTCGGTGGTTCGATTCCAACTCCGCCGTTTCGAATCTTGGGCAATTTCGTTCACCCCACTTTGCCTCTGTATTTTGGAAGAGACTCTAAAAGCCGTTGATCTTTTCTGCCATGTGTCTATGCCAGGGGAAGTAAAAGATCCAAAGCAGGGTAATGGAAAAAAACATATCGTGGACACACTAACTCTATAGAAAGAAAACTCTACCAATACTGTGTTAGCCCTAAACAGGGCTGGAGTTAAATACCACAAGAAATAAGAAACTGTTGTTGGATTTGGTTGGAGTAGATCTTCTGGTACAGGAAAGAGGAGATCGCCATTTTAATTGTTGTACCAGATTACTCGCTGCAAGGCGAAGTTCGCACTTTTTCGATAGAATCAGAACAGTGCGGGTCGGTACGGTTGGTGTGTAACCCCCTGTTCGATGTATCACTGACTATATGGGGCGGGAAGGGGCGAGCACCCGACTACCTCATATTTCTTCGAGCTGCCGACAGTTGCTTAATCGACCCGATGTGTGCCTAGCATAATCAGTCAACAAATAGCTATCGACTACACGTCGACCGACCCTCGGCCGACCGAAAATGTGACCGACTGTTGAACAAACACATAGTGACTGATTCGCGAGTTGGCGATTATAATTGACTAGGCTGTCCAACCGTACCAATACATCGATATTCTGCAGCTCGTATGTTTTTCTTTCGTTTATGATATATTATTGGGTTATTGTAACATAATTTCTTAGAAGACCTACCTAATTGAATCACAGTCGAATAGTTGGCCCTCGGAAGCTTTGTTCCACTACTATATACATCTCCAAGTCACAATCAGTTATTTGTAGGGTATGTACGGACAGTCAACTGATCGTGTGGCCGACTCTGATTGGCTGTCGGCCGAAAACTTTTACCAACTGTCGGTGAATATCTAGCAGTGCCAGGTGTCCAGCGACTGTTTGGCGACTGTCGGTGGAGAACATATACATAACAAGTTAACGACTATATATGAGTCGCCAACATGTTGGCAACTGAAGAATAGGTATTTGTCTGCCGGGCTTTATTATACATCCCCGACATGCTGTAAAGCCCACCATACACATATCGATTCTTCAGTTGCCAACATGTGGGCGACTACATTTTGAGTTGGCAACTCAAATGAAGTCGTTATGTGTATGTTCTACACAGACAGTTGGTAGCACATTTGCCCGTCCCCGACCAGTCGGTGGACTGACACTGCTGCATATTCATCGACAGTTGGTAACTGTCTTCGGCCGACAGCCAATCAGTGTCGCCATCATGGTTCATGTGACTGTCCGTACAGCGGCAATAACGACTCTTGGACACTTGATATAGCTTATCAATGGTTCTTGTGGAATTTCACAACAATTTCGTCTATCAGACCCTCCAAATCAAGGATTGTGGATTGGAGATGCAACGAAAGGGTGAACTTTTTTTTCCCATTACAAAAGTTATAACATTATGTAAATAATTATTAAATGTTCAATCTTCGACCTGAACATTGTCTATGTGTATATAATAGTACAACATATCTCTCGTCCGCAAACCAGTCGACTGTGTTCCAGTTAGGCACATTTTCTAAGAAATGATGTTGCAAAAACACACAAACATATCATAAAACGAAAGAAAAGCATGCGAACTGCATACGTTTGGTGCGCTTGGATCGCACTGTTATTTATAGAACTCGCGAATCAGTCAGTACATACAAGATTTAGATTTAACAAGATTTGCCATCCAAGCCATAGGCCCAGATGGCAAGTGGACAAGGAAGCCATTGGCTTATCGAGAGTCCAACAATGTTCATCTACTTATAACCCGCCCTCCTGAGATATGTGTCAACCTTGTTTTTAAACATATTCACGCTGCTAGCAGTTACACAATCTGTAGACAATTTGTTCCATTCATTTATTGTCCTCTGTGAGAACGAGTGCTTCCTGTTGTCCAATCTACATTGATCCTTTACTAATTTTACCTCATGTCCTCTAGTTCTGCTATCCTTCTTGAGTGAGAAAAACATATTTCTATCAATATTTTCATACCCATTCAATATCTTAAAAACTTCAATCTGATCTCCTCTTAACCTCCTTGTCTCTAGAGTTGTTAAACCACATTCTTTCAGGCGTTCTTCATAACTAAGGTCTCTCAGTTCTGGAATCATTTTAGTTGCTCTCCTTTGTATGCGTTCAAGCGTATCTATATCTTTCTTACGATATGGTCTCCATGCTTGTATACAGTATTCTAAATGAGGTCTAACTATTGCTTTATAAAGAGGTATAATTAACTTTTTTCCCTTGTATGTTATGTTTCTTCTAATCAATCCAAGAATTTGATTACCCTTTGAAGCTGCAATACCACACTGCTCTGAAACTTTCATATCAGCGCTTATTGTAACTCCTAAGTCCTTTTCTTTTACAGTAGTACCCAGAACAGTATCTCCCATTTTATAGTTTACATTCAAGTTCCTATGTCCTGTATGTAGGCATTTACATTTCCCAAAATTGAACAACATCTGCCATTTCTCAGACCATTTCACTAATCTGTCTAGATCGTTTTGTAAATGTTGTTTATCACCATACGTGTCTGTCCAACAGTCGGTCACGTTTCCGGTCTTTCAGTTTCTGATGTGTATAGGGTATATGTGTTGATAAATTTCGTTTGGCACAATATGACTATTTGTTCCTGCGTTGTCACGCAATTTATACAGTATTTTTGGGTGTAAATGACACATTAAGGGTTATCCTTAGACGGTGTGGGACTATTTGTAATGTTTCCGTCGCAGCCATTTTGATTTTACGAAACGGATAATTACGTTAACTGCGATTCGGAGTCCAACTAGTTTATGTCAAGTATTTACCAGTGCGGAATGCCAATGTCTGCTTCTCTTTCATAGAATTGACGTGCATACGTTTTACGATAAGTGCTACGCAGTTCCCCCGTGCCTGCGAGTGCGAAGTTACGGCGATCTTTACGACGGAGAGTACCTATGTGCCTCCCATGACCACTGGAAATGCGAATATATCACGCTAAAAATTGTTGAAACATACAAGGGTTTCAAGGCCGATTGGGTATTTTTAATTTGTAAACGTACATGATTGTTATATTAATTATATTCTGTAAGGAAATATTAATGTTTGTTATTATGTCAATATCATTCGATGAACCAAGAATTTGGGCCGTATTTACGCGTTGAGACACAAAGGATATTCAACAAAGTATGAATCCATAGAGGAGGATGTTTCAAACGTTAATAACGTATGGTTTTTACTATGGGTCAAAATGAATAAATGTCTTACAACGAATAAATAAATCATGTTTAACACGACTTCAACAAACAACACATTTTGCGTAACGATGAGTAAAATATTCACAACTCAATCAGCATGTCCATACAAGGCTAGAATGAAAATGTCGTTGCAATGCTAAGAAGGATATGTTCACACAAGGCTGTTGGTTCTCCGTGACTGACCTAATTCAATACTCGATTAGCTCATTGAAAGCAAGGAAACATATACCATTGCATGGCGTTCCTGTCAAATCAAATATTTATAGTCGCACTGTTCTGGCTTGCAGATCGGCTTGCAGATGATATTCCATAACACGTGAAAAACCTTCCGCACTCGATACCGAAACATCTGTACAGATAAAAAGTCAAACAAAATTATTGCGCCTAAGTGGGATTTCAGTAAACATAACATGTGAGTATGAAACACTTAGGGGCCGCTAACAATTGTTGACATTTACCTGTTCACATAAAACGCAGCAATTTTTCTCATACTCCTTCCACGAATTATTCCTTTGAATTGCTCATAATCCACGTTGAAAAATATATCGATTTAACAATGTTATGACACCGTACATGTGCATAGTATTGTAATACCACTGAATGCCAGTCTGGTGACTACAGTGGCACCATCTAACGGACTCTTCCCCCGTTTTTACAATAAAACTATACTCGTTAACATAACTGCCAGTGTTATCTATAACTACTCAAAACATGGTGGCAACCGGTTTGTAAGAAGCTAACCCGCGAACTCTGAAACTACTGTTGCGATGCAAAGTATGTTTGCGTCAAATAGTGTGTGTTAAAACTGTTGGGCGATATTAGAACCAACCAAATCACCGTGAAGATCACGGTCAGGCCAGTGGCGTTCGCGCGTCACATTTACCGCACCTGAGAGTTAATCCACCCCAGCCGTTGTCCCTTCGAGATGGTCATGAAGACCAAGAAAACTATAAGTTGTGGAAATAAGAATGGAACAATTATGCAAAAATCACCAAGCTCGAACAACATCCACCGGATGTGCAAACGTCTCTATTTCTTCACTGTGCCGTGATACAAGTGTTCAACATCATCAATGCTCTTGAATTAGGGTCATATGAGTCAAACGTTAATCTAGAAACAGTTATACAGAAATTAGAGACAAATTTTATTGGGGAAACAAATGAAACATTTGAACGTTGGCATTTCAACAAGCGAGACCAACAACTTCATGAAAACATTGGTAACTCTGTGACATGCAACTTATGTGATGGGCGTCGTGAAAGTATGATCCATGATAGAATTATCCTTGGCATTCGGCTTGATGATTATCAACAAACTACACAAGACCTTTTGAAGATTCGACAGCTTGTGTGTATGGTTTCCGAGAGGGGGCCAGCAGCGAATCAGAATGCGACATCATCAGCACAGTCAGAGAAACTGTCAATGCTGAGTTAGAAGACAATAAACCAAACTACACACACATTGAAATACACAAACATACAGCTGCTTTCCAAGTTGATCATGGAGCGACAATAAACACTGTTCCTTTGAGGGCGAAACCTGGAGGCGAAGGCATGAAGCCAAACCCTGGAAATGTTGATGCTATACTGAATTTGCAGCGACTTACCTCGGTTTAGGAATTACAACGACTGAACGGTTCGGTGAACTACCTAACACTCTTCCTACCACAGCTGTCATCAGTCATGCAGCCACTGATGTTACTCACCAGAAAGGATGGGACCAGAACAAGAGATGTTGATGTCAAGAAGCTTCTTACCCAAACACGTATATTGGCATATTTTGGCGTGAACAAGTCTCTCACGATCCAGTGCGACTCTAGTGAGAAAGGAATTGGCGCAGTTTTGCTGCAAGACCCCCGAGCGGTTATGTCCACCAGCCGAGCACTACGTGAAGCAGAAACAAGTATCCGCAGATTGAAAAGAATCGTCTGGAGTCTAGATATATTTCACCAGTACACATTCGGCAAGCTTGCAGTCATTCAGAACGACCATACATCTCTGGAGTCACTGAGGTGGAAACCACTGTCAAAAGTTCCACGCCGACTTCAAGGAAAGATAATGCATCTTATAAAGATGATGAAATTTGTCTACACCAAAGGTACATGTACATTGCTGACATGTTGTATTGCGCCTTTCCCAAATACTCTAGCATGGAACAATCCGATCTTGAACAAGTCAACTTTATGAAATACTTACCAATTCGAGAGCAGCGCCTGAAGCAAATCCAACTGGAAACAGAGCGACATGAAAATCATGAAGCACTTAAACAAATCACCGTGCACGGAAGGCAAGATAACAAGTCTGGTGTTCCGCCTACGTTGGTATCATACAATGACATGCGAGATGAACCAACAACCCGGAATGGACTTATTTTCAAGGGTGCGGAGATTGTGATACCCCTTGGTCTACGTGCTCACATGAAGAAAGCAGTCCACTCGTCTCACATATGCATAGAATGTTGTTTTCGGCGACCTCGGGAATGTCTGTTCTTCTGGCCAGGCATCAGACATCAGAACTGAAACACACTGTGAAACATGCCGTATCTTTGAAACCGCACCCGCTAACGAAACAAACTTGATGTGTCACGATGAGATAGACCGTGGCAGAAAGTACGGATTGACCTATTCACTCTTGGATATTCTGAGTATGTGATCACAGTAGACTATTTCTCAAACGTCTTGAAAATTGACAGATTTGATCGCACAACATCCAATGCAGTAATCCGGACAGTGTAGGCTCATTTTGCTAGATACGGAATACCCTACACAATATTGACGGCAGAACGGAGCCATGACCAAATGTCTTGATGAGCATTCATATCAAATGGAAACAAACTGAGCTTCATACCGTCTCAGCAGAGGACATTTGACTAATGAAGCAGATCCTCTGAGTGATCACAATCACTCGTCAATCACAGCCACTCCAGTTAAACATAATTTAGCTGAGCAACCCGCCAGGATTGCAGACTGTACAACTACACCAACATGCCAGTCCAACACAAGTACAAGTATCATCAAGTCACAGAACAGCATCTACTTCCGTGTGTACCACACCAGGCAAGACAGCTATTCCTGTACCAGCCAGAGTATCACAAGGAAAGAACAAAGGCATGCCAGCTGTAAATTTGAACCTACGAACAGTTGACTGCGTAATTCAATGAACACTGATGTTGTGGAATATTTGTAGCAGCTGAGAAGATTATGAACGAAACTAATTATATAATCCAATGAACAATTATACTTTCGTAATTTGTAGTAGCTGAGAAGGTCATGAATGCTATTGATTACGTAATTCACATAAGACCAATGATACGATGTTAATATGCTCTTGATTGTATACTGAAACAATATGTTTGCACCATGTTTCATTTGTTTACAGCTAGATGGCTAGCATTTATGTTTAAAACTGAATTATTAGATAATTGATAGCATATTGTCATTTGGTATTAATTATGTACTGTGTTAAAAAAACAATGAAAGAGGGATGTTGTAACATCACTAAGTTCCAGCATGGTGACTACAGTGGCACCACCTAACGGACTCTTCCCATGTGTATTTGGCCAATAAAACTGCTCGTTTACATAACTTTGTGCCACTATTATCAATAATTAAGTTATTAAAGCAATTAAAAGCACATATGACATACAATAATAACCATCCGATTAGTACAAATATGTAACTCCAATAATTGTATTCTTAAATCCGACATTATCAGAGATCCGACTTGTGTAAGCAATACTATCACGTACTCAAGACTTTACTTCATAAACACGCCCCGATAACCACCAAAACTGTCACAAAAAACTCCAGCTCCGTGGATGACTCCTGATATTTTACATTATATAAGGCATCTTTCTTATTTTGAACGCGTATGGCGCAAATCAGGCACCCTGTTGGTTAGGTCACGTTATTTAAAATAGTTTCATTATTGCAAAATACAAAAGGCTAAAGCCAAATCGATTATTATACAAACATGTTCACAAATTATGCTGACAATCCACGAATCTTGTATAAGTGGACTCTCCGCAAGTATATTCTCATCTTCAGTTGATAAAATAAGGAAAATAATCATGTCTTCCCCAAATAAGTCCTGTGATCTTGATCCATTGCCACTAACAAATGCTGTAAATGCATCACTGAGCTCTGGTTTTTTCCTGACGATTTCAAACAAGCGCAGATCAACCCAATTCTCAAGAAGGTACTAGGAAAAATTGTAGCAAGCCGTCGAGTCAAATTGCATGTCTAATGTAATACCATCAGCTTACAAACAGTTTCATTCTAGAGAGTTTTAAAAGTTAACAATGACGTTACTCTAAATATGGACAAGGATAAAGTTACAGCACTTGCCTTGCTCGATTAAACTGCTACGTTTGATACTATTTATCACAACCTACTCATTAAACTTGACGTGGCGTTCCTCGGGGTTCTCTTCTTGAACCATTGTTGTTTACTATTTACACTACTACTACTACTACTCAGCTCAGTTATTCAAAGTCACAACTTGGCTCACCACCTATATGTAGATGATACATAGATTTAGCTTTACATGGCCACCCCAGATACAAATTGCTATTTAAACCAGCTCAGGAATTGTCTCCATGATATCTCCCACTGGATGACTGACAGCAAAGGAAAGTTAAATGCAGATAAAACAGTTTCTTATTATTGGTACACAAAACTGCGTGGTAAACTTTATTGTTTTTTCCCAGACACCTGCCGCCTCAGCACGGAAATTACGAGTTACCTTTGATAATAATTTAAATGTTAGACAGCACATTACACAAACTTGTCGTTGCACTATTTTGCTGTCACTAAAAATATTGAAATTGCTCTTGTTAGCAGTATACTTGACTGTTGCAATTCTCGTTATCACAATATTGTTCTCAAATACATCTTGAAACTTTCACTTGTTGAAAATTGTTTAACAAGAGTAGTTACTCGGTCTCCTCGTTTCCCTCAATCAGTGCCTCTTAAATTATTGCATTGGCTCATTGTCAGAAATCACATGATGTTTAATATCTGCACATTTACCTATCAAGCACTTTCATCCAAGCAACCACCATATTTACATTCACTGCTGGTTCCTGCAAGACAGCCCAGATTGCTTCGATGGTCTAATTCTAATCTACTGTTTGTTCCAAGTGTTAAGACGTGTCGGAACTAGAACTTTTTTAGTTGCTGCACCGACTCTGTGGAACTCACTCCCTGTTAGTGTTAAGTCTGTAGGAAATATAACAACATTTCGCCGTAAATTAAAAATCCACCTGCTTAGACGTGCTTATACTCCATAGCTTCATGTTCTATTTGATATAAATTAATAATCATTTCTAAGAAAACAAATAGTCATACGTTAAAATATTTTATTCTTCTGAAGACTCTTGGGGTATGTGACTTACTCATTTGCTTCTTTTTACTGACAAGTTTCTTGAGTGACTTCTCCACATGAAGAAATACCTCTTTAATGTGAAAACAAATCCCGTCACATGTCTGAAAATGACATGCACCGTTGTTATCGTTTTCCCTAACGCCGTTACGAGAATTTGTGTGTCAGTTTTTTTACACGAAACAGTCACCATTGTTTGTGTAAGCTCATTTAATTATAAACATTAAAAACATAATTAACAAAAAAAAAAAAAAAAACCAGTGACCACAACCTATTATTGTTCTATACATTTTGCTACACTTCCACCTTGACTGATGTTACATGTTAAATATGATGTTGTCAAACAATTTTATTTACTTCCATAAGATAGTATTTCAAATAGTTCACCGTTTGTGTATAGCAAACTAACTGCTAATGGAAGACATACATTTTTAAACATTGTTATAGCCAGTAATTAATGGTAGGTGTTTAATGAATTGTGACTGATGGTACACAACAAAGACAAATTGAAATATTTGGTTGAAACAAATTAAACATTCTGTTCAAACTTCACATTGAATATAGTTCTGCCAAATCATGAGTTTTCAAGCAGCTTCACCTAATTAACTGGTTACAGAAATTATAAACCGAATGTGCAAATGTTTTCTTTAGCACCCTGCTAAAATATCAGTTACAATTGTAATTTAATTTAATAGACACTAGTAATGTAAACGGCATTCTCGAAACCAGTTGCCTTCCACAACTAGTTTTCAAATGGAATTGGCACATGGCTCTTCACTTAAAACCGTTATGGATATAGTTACCGGTGCAGTTTTCGACCCACGCCAGTTTTCGATCCATTGAAATCTCGCTTGATATCGCGTTAGAGACGTAACAACGTCTGTTTACGACAACAACCATACAGAGTCTTGTCTGAGCAAAATATATTTTTATATATAATATGACATGGAACACGTTTATGATATACATACCTTGATAAAAAACCGACTTTGCATGCTTACCAGACATTATTATTGAGCGTCTGCTGACGCATGTCTCGTTCTTGGCCACGTGACAATAATATCCCTTTATGTGGTAGATGTATGGCAAGCTAATCTTTTCATAAAAGTAGGAATAATTAATATGTGTTAAATATACGAGAAAAAATGTATTACATTAACGTTATATATTCAATGCAAATATATGTGTATGTGTTTTATAAAGCGCTATGTCAAGCCTGGTTGATAAAAAGGTTGACATAATTGGAACAAAGTGATAAAATTAAAAACGATTGTCTGTACGGCTTGCCATAAATTTAACTCGAATTCCGCCGGTTTCCTCGACTAGCGCGACATGGTTCAGACGTTCAATATTCGTAAGTTTTTCACTCAAAGCAACTGTTTTAATACTTTGTTTGCATTGAATAAATGAAGTAGCTTTTGCTGATTCTTACACAAAATGTTTCTTCAGATTTTCTTTTAAAACGGCATATTCTATTAAGTAGGTCGAAAACTACACCAACCAGTTTACAACAAATAGTGTTGATGCGTAATGTTTGTACCCTGTTGATGCATAATGGTAAAACCCTGAGCTCGTTTGCTACAGGAACACTCAAAGCAAGTGATTGCTGGTAAAGGTCATTTACTAATTGTACCAACATAAAATAATATGAATCAATGAGAAAGTAACTTGGCTTGCCTCGCGAAAAAATACATTCGCGTTCCGGTCTGCACTATTCATTACGACCAACTCTACCCGACTCGCTACAACAATCTAAACACTAGTCGCGTTGCGTCATTACGTATATACCAGTTTCATAGATCCAAGCCCAAACCCCAACCTTAACCATAAATCTAACCCTAGTTACTCTTCAAATAACAACAACATAATTATCGGGGAGGAAGACAGAACAGTTGGAACAGTAACGTTTTATTGTGAGAACTGCTGCACTTCCGCTTGGCTACGGACCACTTCGGTTAAACGTTTCATCGACAGTCACTTTTATTGTGACTATAATTATGTACCGCTATTACGTCTTAACTTCCTTGCTTGTTCCGGCACGTATTCAACATTCATGTTTACAAAAGCTATTAACGAACACAGAGAACATGTTTACACCGCAAAAAAGAGTGCAAAGAAATTACTGCGGAGTTTTGCATCAGTGCAATGATAGTTGACATTCTGTCTTACTGATACAGTTTACCCCTATGTGTTATTTGATGAGCTTTTAACGCACATTTCTCTGTTCACGAATCAAATTTCCGACGGTATATTTTGGCATATACACTTCTACATTCGTTTACCGACACGATGCGTCATTTTACTCTACATATTTCTTTAAGCTGTTGCCATATATTGCTCGTGTATTGTACGAACAGTAACACAATGCTGCGGACTTTGCGTATAAATCGTCCTTCGATTCTGATAACCGAAGAAAACGTATGTAGTGCACCGATCAGTAATCCACTGTTTTAGTCTACACATATCACTTCCAATTCTATGACACGACGTGACACATTATATGAGGTCATTGTGTCAAGACGTCCGGAAAAAACGCCACATCCCAATCGAAATTTAGTTTCGCCGGTCATTGTATCGTCTAGTTGACCCTGCTACGTGTATGTATTCCACAACGCAGTATCGGACACTGTTGCGGGTCTTTATTCCACAATGACCACTCGAATATGATTTAAAATCAGACTTTGCAAGAAGACATCAGTTGACGTTCTTCAGTTGTTTCGCCATGGCGTACAACACTGAACGGCGATTGCTGAGAAGTCGACGGGGCGTGTCGAATTCTTGGATATGTCCTGCGTCCAGAACCATCAACCTGAAATAATAATAATTGTTGTTATAGAGACATGAGGAGAAGGTACTGGCAGCAGAGAACAATACTCGGTTCGGTGAATATGTGTGAAACGAAAAAGTGAAACGAGAAGAACGATGGGGGGAATTAATAGAAGATAACGAATTGAGGAGATACCCGAGGATGAAGGTAGTGGGGAGGAGACTGCGATGGACAGAAACATAAAAAGAATGGGTGAGGACAGGTTAACAAAGAGAGTATGGAAAACAGAAGAGATAGATAGAAGAAGAAGAGGAGGATCAAAATTAAGGTGGAAGGAAAGTATTACGAGACATCTCGATAGGGCAAGGGTGAACGGTAAAGAGAGTAAAAGAAATTCAGAAAATCGCGATGGATGGAGACGACTCGTCGAGACAGCGGAACAAATTAAATGATTTGACCCCTTCACCGCAAAGGACCAAGGGAAATAAAATTAATAATGATAAAATGTATGCATGGACGACACTCCGAGGAAGAACAAAAGAATGTAGTTTGATCGATATGGTGAATGATTATGCGGGAATGTCAGTATGAAGCAGACATCATGCAGAAGACGGGTGCAGTGTCGCCGCCGCAAAATGACTGACATCAATGTGTTCAAAATCAGGTGTGTTAGGACATAGCTGGTGGGTGGAGCTCAATAATTAGACAACATGATTAGCATGATAAAAGGTGGGTCTACACGAGCGATTTATGCCCCAATTGGGCGTCAGCTTGTCGCATGAAAATACGAAGCTAAACTATAGGTGTTTTTAGTCAGGTGACATGTATGTGCATTGCAATAGAGACATGTTGACTCGCGCCAAATCCGACTTGAGATTTGATGAAAGGTGTGCACCAAATGCAAGTCTCGGCGGTCGCTGGTTGGTGCTGCTTCAGAGTCGCAACCAGCAGTCGGTCAAATTTGAACCACCCCAAATTCGCACGAACAACCTTAACCAGGAAATGTACTAGACCGATTTTTTTTCAAATAACACAATCATATTCCATTACACATTTCGGAAGTTCACTGATGCTATACCTGTCGTATTGCAGTACTGTGTTGAGACGGTGAGCGACAGTGATGACGGTACAGTCGGCCAACTCGATGCGGATCGTCCGTTGGATCACCTGGTCAGTGGCGACATCCACGGCCGCTGTTGCCTCGTCGAGGATCACGATCTTCGTCTTCGCCAGCAGCGCCCGGGCCAGACACAGCAGTTGGCGTTGTCCGACACTGTGCAACAACAACAGGAAAATAATGGTGTTGGATACATATTTATCAGGCTGGCGACCGTGATGATATTTTATTTGCGACCCTATATGTTCTAATGGTCTTTTAGTCTGTAATAGTGTAGAAGACCACTGACATTGCACAATCTTGCTAGCCATCCAGTGTTAATATCATACAACGACGCGGAATACTACCCACACCTGACAGGCTGTAGCGACGACAACCTCCAACTTGTGCGCCTCCTCCTCGCAGGTACGCGCTTACTGGTTCGTCTGAGATCTGCCCCGTCAGCCTGGTTCGATACGACGCTCGGATACCCACAAAGCGACAAATTATTGCCTGCACTGCTTACGTTTTACCTTGCCGCAGCGCTGGGTGCGGTCAGGCTGAATACAACTAGGTCTGACCCACCAATTTTGACCCTGGGAATGTCACTAGAGCGGGAAGACGCAAACGATGTGGACTTTGGTGATTTAACAAATTTTTTATCCAAGGCAAAGGTCCGTATGGTAGGTGAACAAAATCGAGAATTCAATATTTTTAATCTATGTGTAACCCGCCATCTTCAGATATGTGTCAATCTTGTTTTTAAGCATATTCACGATGCTTGCATTTACACAATATGTGTATAAATTGTTCAATTCAATCATTTTCCTCTGTGTGACGAGTAATTCCTGATATCCAATCTACACTAACCTTAACTAATGTTACCACATGTCCTCTAGTTGTACTATCTATCTTGAGTGAGAGCAAAATATTTCTATCAATATTTTCATAAACATTCAATATCCTAAATAATTTCAATTTGATCTCTTCTAACCTCATTCTCTCTATATTCGTTAAAACACATTCTCTTAGTCGTTCTTCGTAGTTAAGGTATCTCGGTTGCTGTACCCCATCGGAAACTGATTTCCAGTTTAAAAACTCCCCCTCTAGTACAACATACTGCCTCCTGGCATGCTTCTTGGCCTGCACAGAGCAAAGTCATCACCTCCCAAATGCCATCGAACAATGTCAATGATACAAAATAATGTAATATTAAGATTATGAAAGTGAAGGTTTAATAACCAAGTATATTTAACTGTACACATTCAGCATAATTCTGCATAAGGCACCCTGGCTTAACCACATACTTAGTACTGAAAATGTTATATACAGTGATTTTTTTAATGGCTAAAACATAACCAAAATTACAAATTCAGGATCAGATGTTTTAACATTCCGGATAGCCTAAGTTAACAGAAAAGTACGAATTAAACCATATAGGCACCACCAAAAATGCACAATAGTGGGACCAAGACGTTATAGAAAAACAAGTTAATAAAGGACAGATGTTAGAATTTTCACCACAGGGCAACGCTGGGTATAATAAACGTTTTTGGGGAAACCTGTTAGTAAATAATTTATAGGGTACTAGCCTATGTCCAACTTGTTTTTTGTTTTTGTTAATCCAGACATCGCAAAGCCAAAAGTTTGTCAAAATATGATATAATAATAAAGTACATATTGCGACCAAATAATCTAGTTCTAAATAATTAAATTAATGCATATTATAAAAAGCCAGTAGGTACTCATATAGCACATAAAATTTAATAAAGTTACCAACACGTAAGGACGATTCACTAGATAAAACAGCTTGCTAACAGGCGAGTGGGCGAAAGGGGGGTGAAGACAAACAGAACTTAGTATGCGACACCATAGTGCTGAAAAATTACTAAATATGTCAGCGCTACAAATGTGAATGTTTTACACATGCTGCCTCCTAGCGATCCTATCTAAATATGTGAGGGTCAACATATTCTACCATAACGTTAAATTAGTCTTTTTCTTATTTCCTATGCTCCTTGCATTTAAACACATGCATTTATAACCAGCTTCAGTTAACCAATTGGAACGTCTTCGAAACAAAGACTGACAACGTCCACATACTCCTCGCGAATACATTCGAGACATATGATGAGTGTGGTATGCTGCGAGATAAATATAAGTAACGGTCCAGTGATACACTGGGATATTTACTCTGCAGCAATGTGCATACTCGATGCACGCTGGGCAGCGTCGCATTCCAGTCCTTCTGGAAGATGTGGATACGCGGCCCCAATATACCTCTGACTAAACGAATGCTGGTGTACAATGCTGTGGTTGTCCCAGTTATGTTGCACAGCTGCAGAAGCTGGGCAGTACCACCCACTGTGCTTCACAACTTCTGTCGCAGGAACAGTGCGTGCGTGCATGCGTGCGTGCGTGCGTGCGTGCATGCGTGCGTGCGAGTTAGCGTGCGTGCGTGCGGGAGTGCGTGCGTGCGGGAGAGCGTTGGCACCGATTCAAAGCAGAAACTCTTTATGACGAATAATTCATTTGTGATTGATTACCAAACCATAATCTATCTACAATGACATAAAATACGTACCTATAATATCAACTTCCAATACAACATAACGCTGATGCACTAATTACATAGATGCAACACATATACAAAACCAATAAATATCACAGTTCTACATTATTTGCCAAAGCATGCCTTCTAGTGTTATGTGCATACTCCCCGAAAGAATTCCTAAAAACGTTTCTGGCTACCAGCACAATGATGGAAATTTAAAGACTACGTTAAAAAAACATTATTTCGTGAAACGGCATATCCTTCTTACCTTAATGCGTCTCCGTTTTCACCAACGTCATAGCCCAATTGGTCTACCAAAGCTGTCACTGCCGTTTCCATATTTGTTTTTCTCAACGCCAACCAAATCTGTGAGTCGCTATATTGCGCGAATGGGTCAAGATTGTCCCTGAGCGAACCAGAGAACAACACAGGGTCCTGTCGGAAAAATGTATGCGGTAAGAGTCAACTACTGCCGAAACTGGTCTTTGATTAAGAACACATCGACATTAAAATACATAATTTTGTTAAGACAGCATAATTGGTGTAAACCTGTGTATACATTAGCAATGATTCTTCATATTTTCGGGTCCTTCACTCGAGGTGTTGGCATTGTCCGAGCAGCCGTGAGGGTGTCTACGTCTTTCAGTGTGCACGAATCGACCAGAAGTCGGCAGTAGAGGAGACGGGACCTTGTCTGGTCTTCTCCACCATAACATTATATATATATATATATATATATATATATATATATATATATATATATATATATATATATATATATATATATATATATATTTATGCAATAACCAACACAAGTCTGATGTAGTAGAGATTGAAAAGGGCCAAATAAATGACGTTTTATTGCAAAGTTTGGGAAGCACATTAACAGGAATGTGAGCTCCTCAAAGCAAACCAGACAGGAACTGAACACATGTACAGCCCCGTCCGGCAAGTTTCTCAGAGACCACATTCCTACAGGCATGACGATAACATATATACATCAAGAAGTCGTCATGAACATATAATGCAAAGAATACAGACATTCCACCACCAATACACAATTTTAATTACAAACAGGTGGGGCCAATTCGCTAACCTATATAAACATAAGCCAAGAATACCGATGAAGAAACAGGAAGCCTGTCTGCGCAGAAAACCCCATGAACACCAACTACTAGGGGATAAACCCCTGTGTTCATCTAGTATAAAGCGAAAAGTGGGGAAAGCGGTTTCGACATCTTCCAACTTCCTATTTCATCAACGATGTACAATCGCATTTTACACTAAGTATTGAAAATAAGGAAGAAGGTGGGGAGGAGGGCGGATTTCGAGAGACAAATTTTCTAGACACAACTTCGCGATGCAGAGACTGGAACAGGAGTGAAAGATTCCAGCTGCTGGCTCTGATTTGAACTGGTTTCCGTTAATCCGTGATTGGCTGAATATCGTGGAGTAATACAAATTATTTGGCCAAATAGTTCCGGTGTAGTCTCGGAAACCCAGGGCAAGACTTGCCTTGGTTATCTCATAAAATCTGTTATGCAGCTGTAAGTTGCATAAATCCATTTATGCAATAACCAACACAAGTCTGATGTAGTAGAGATTGAAAAGGGCCAAATAAATGACGTTTTATTGCAAAGTGGACTGCTTATCACGTAGCCACTATGGGAAGCACATTAACAGGAATGTGAGCTCCTCAAAGCAAACCAGACAGGAACTGAACACATGTACAGCCCCGTCCGGCAAGTTTCTCAGAGCCCACATTCCTACAGGCATGACGATAACATATATACATCAAGAAATCGTCATGAACATGTAATGCAAAGAATACAGACATTCCACCACCAATACACAAATTTAATTACAAACAGGTGGGGCCATTTCGCCACAAGGTCACCCACAAACATGTGACCACCCCACCGCGACCTAACCTTTTAAGCAATTCTGATATACTTCCTAAAAGCATCTGAGCTCCACCTGCCTGCTGCCCTGATTTGTGCATCTGACTCCCCCCCCGCAAGGCCGCTGCGGTAGCTGCACCGATGCGAAAACTGTGACCCTTAAATGAACTAGACTTGTATCCGCAATAACTGAGGAGCCGTTTCAGAGACACATCGAATTCACCCCGGAGCATAGGTGAGCCATCCGGGTAACCAAAAAGAATACCTTGTACCGGGCCGCTGACCTGAATAAACTCCCTCAAGAAGGCTGCCGGGTGGATGAGTGACCCTTCTAGGCATTCCCCTCTCACCTGCAGAGATTGCGGACCGTGTCGAGCACTGTGCTTAAAACGGCGGAAAGATACATTTATAAGGTCACCGGTCAACGTGACATCTCCCACGTGGAGACAGCCCTGCGTCATGTTCCTCGACCTGGGCACCATTTCTCGGACTCGCAAGTAGGCCCTGAAGGCAATGCCCATCATGGCTCGGAGCATAGTGCACGTATAGGTTGATGCGAAAACAGTGGGGAGAGCCTGCACCAGGCAAGAAAGGATGGGTAGTGTGACAGGCAGGCGGACATCAGGAACAGATCCAAGATTCCGAGCGCCAGCCAGCAGCTTGACTACGATGAAGTTGCTAGTTGGATCTGGTAGCCCATTAATCTTGTGAAAATAGGCTAGTGCTGACACATTGGAAACAATTGTGGCAGGGGCAGCACCACTGGCATGCAGGTGTGCCACGAAGAGGAGGATCATTGCCACCGGTATTGGCAAAGAGGGATACATACCAAGCGACTGAAAGAAAGTTACTAACTTACCCCACGCCCGCTGATAGTGGGCTCTCGTAGATGGCGCCAGTGAAGCCTCTAGCAACCGACTCAGAGATTCCCCAAGCCCGCTGGGGAGATACTGTAGGGAATTTCCCGCGGGCTGGCTTCTGCCCATGGTGCCAGAGCTCGGAATTCCCGTACCTGCGAACGTGACAGTTTGTCAGCTAAAGTGTTGATCCTACCTGGAATATGGCGGGCAGTGAAATTGATGTTGAAACGCAAGCACGCTAAAACCAGTGGACGGATTAAGGCCATGATGTGGGGCTCGCGTGACGTTTGCTTGTTAATAATTGGCACAAGAGCCTCATTGTCTGTGTAGAAACACACACTTCTGTTTGCCCATCTACCGCCCCACACGATCACTGCTGCCGTTATAGGGTAAAGTTCTAGAACTGATATGTTGTATGAGCGCCATGATACTGGCCACTGCCCATAAAACCATGCGCCACCATACAGTGCCCCGAAACCTATACTTCCGGAGGCATCAGTGTACAGGTGCAAGTGGTCGCCAGTAAGGAAGTTGTCATCTAGGAAAAAGGACCGGCCATTAAATAGAAGCAAGAACTCCTGCCATACATGTAGATCGAGTTTTGCCTGACGAGTCAACCTGATGTGGTGATGGGGTTTCTGGACCCCTACTGTCATGTCTAGGATTCTTCTCAGAAAAGCTCTAACTGGCACAATCACAGTGCAAGCAAAATTCAGGATGCCAATGAGTGACTGCAGAACTCTAAGTGTTACTTTCTGTTGTCTCTGAAAATCTTCCAGCAGTGCCTTAGCTTTCTCTAACTTATCCTCTGGCAGTCTAGCTTCCATAAGCACTGTATCTAAAGTAATGCCGAGAAAAGTGATGACACGGGTAGGAGCCACTGTCTTCCCAGGTGCTAAGGGAACCCCGAGTTCGAGGCAAAGATTAACAAAAGCTTGTAGATCTTGTCCGCATTTCGCACGAGAATTGGCAATAAACAGAAAGTCATCGATAACATGGACGATCGCAGTCGCTCCCAGTTTGGACTTTGCGATCCACTCCAACGCAGTACTGAAAGACTCGAAGATCGCACAAGCGCTAGAAACTCCCATTGGAAGGACAGCATCCATGAAAAACTTACCCTTCCACTGGAAACCCAAAAGCGGTCGGTCCCTTGGTGAGACTGGAATAATCCTAAAAGCTGATTCTATGTCCACTTTAACCATAAAGACCTGACTACTGGGTAGCTGTTTGATGAGCCTAATAGCATCCTGTATACTTGCGTATTGGACAGCGGAAATTTCCTTGGGAATGAAATCATTTACCGAGGAACCCTCTGGGTAGGATAAGTGATGTATCGTTCGGAATTCCCCAGGACTCTTTTTAGGGACTACCCCCAAAGGGGAAATCCTGAAGTTGTCACTAGGGGGTGGCGTATCAAACGGACCCAAAATTCTGCCTAGCGCTAGCTCCTTCGCTATCTTATTGTCTACTACTGCAGGGAATTCGATGGCAGACTTCAAATTGGTGACCCTTTTAGCTTGTTGTGCTGGTAAGCCAAAGCAGCCAATTCTGAACCCGTGCTGAAAGCCATTGAGAAGATACTCAACAATATTACGATTGCAGCCGACAAGAAAATATCTAAGTGCATCAGGGGAAACTGGGGTAGGCATAATATCTCCTGAAGACGGCTGGTCGCGAACTGGCAGTCGACGATTGGGTTGCAGGGATGCCGGTGGCTGAACTCGGTCGAGCAGGATTGGGTTGGGTGCGTTGCCTATAGCATCGTGCCGCTGAGTGGGGGCCACCACAGCGTCTACACTTGTGCGTGTAACGACAAGTGACTGCGTTACAGACCTCCCCCCGAATGAATGCGAAGCAGGTTTTTGCGGATGGCCACTTAGCCTTACCCCAGCTGGCCTTACCCTTGCTACGAAAGGGAGTCACGCTGGGTGTGGCAGCTGGGCGACTCTCGGATGCATTCATCCATAGGTACCAGCAAACCGATTCCCACCCCCAGTTGTTGGCCTGACGAAGTGACCGGAACGCCTCATCATACGACCGCCAGTCCGCACCTTTCTCGTATAGGGAACGAATTGTCTGGACGTACATGAGTAAATTGTGTGATTCTGACAGATGCTGTGGCTGGAGAAGAAAAACAGACATGTAAATTTCGAAGCCCTGCAGCCATTGGTCAAATGACACAGTGCTGCTCTTTGCCCTAGGGGCGACACAAAACATGGGGGTCTCGTCGTCACTGCCTGGCCTAACGGACACAGAATAGTTCTGTGGTGAGGAGTCATGCAACAATGAGGAAATACTAACATACTCCCTGGACCAAATTTGGGCTTTGAGTTTGTCAGACACGCGGGAATGACGGGATAGGGCCGAAGTAGCGAACGATGCTACTAGATCCTGGGATGCCCTGGGGAGGGCGTGTACTTCCTGACCTGTATGAATACCTGAAGATATGGCCTCTGGCCACGGGGCCGACGGTGGTCTTGGAACGGGGCTTGGTGGAGCACCAGTTGCAGATGATGTCACCCGACCTGACGTATGGCCGCCCTGCGGCCATAGACAAGGGTTAGCCAAGGGCGGAGCGATGGGCTCCCCCCCGGTAGGCGCCGCCACTGCTGCAGGGGCCTCTATTGGAAGCGGCGCAGGTAGGGCGTTGGCCGCAGGCAATTGCTGCAGGCCACGCACCATCGCGTGGACCTCCTGCAACATCTTGTCAGAGGCGTCAAGTCGGCGCTCCATATTCGACAAGCGCTCCTCCGTCGTAGCTTTCCGACCCGCTGTTGCGTCCGCTACCGGACGAACGACATGTCGTAGGGCCGGTTCGTCGTCAAGGTGCTGCACGACGTGGCACTCTGGTGGGGGCGGGCACATCGCTGATCGTGCAACGGCAGCGCGGCTTGCCGCCGCCCGCGATCTTGTTGCCACCGGGCTGTGGCGCAGAGGTCGTCCACGACGCACGTTCTTATCTGGAGCCATCCTGCAACATATTGTGGAAGGGCCAATACTGAGTGAACGGCTAAACTCTTGGAAACTGCCGCCACACTGCTCATGAAAGCCAAATGTGAAAACTAGCTCCTAAATTGTTGTGGCAATACCACCAGGACTGATGCCTTGCGTCGAAGCTGAAACAAAAGTTGTTGTTTTTTCCTTTTTTTTTTCATTATTATTTTATTTTTTATTTTTTTATTTAAATTTTTTTATTTTATTTTTTTTCATTATATGAATACACATCAATATGCGACATTAACCAAATGATTAGGGGGTCACCGCCCGCGATAGATCACCACAAAATGGAATCATAGCTAGTGATGGGGTCATCGCCCACGATAAATCAACATAAAATGGAATCAGGGGGTCACCGCCCCCGATAGAGTGCCAACACAACTTTATAAACGCAGTTAATTAGGGGGTCATCGCCCACGGTAGTACATAAATGCAAGAATTGCACGCAGTTAAATAGGAGGTCACCGCCCCCGATAGTATAAAAATTTACAATCATATTTAGTCAGGGGACACCGCCCCCGATAGTATATCAATGCAAAATGACAGTCACGTTTGGTTAGGGGACACCGCCCACGATAGTATATTAAGGCAAAAAGACAATCACGTTTAGTTAGGGGACACCGCCCACGATAGTATATCAATGCAAAATGACAATCAAATTAAGTTAGGGGACACCGCCTACGATAGTATATCAATGCAAAATGACAATCAAATTAAGTTAGGGGACACCGCCCACGATAGTATATCAATGCAAAATGACAATCAAATTAAGTTAGGGGACACCGCCCACGATAGTATATCAATGCAAAATGACAATCAAATTAAGTTAGGGGACACCGCCCACGATAGTATATCAATGCAAAATGACAATCAAATTAAGTTAGGGGACACCGTCCACGATAGTATATCAATGCAAATTGACAATCAAATTAAGCTAGGGGACACCGCCCACGATAGTATATCAATGCAAAATTACAATCACATTTAGTTAGGGAACACCGCCCATGGTAGTATATCAATGCCCAATGACAATCACATTTAGCGAGGGGACACCGCCCACGATAGGATATCAATGCAAAATGACAATCACATTTAATTAGGGGACACCGCCCACGATAGTATATCAATGCACAATGACGATCACATTTAGCGAGGGGACACCGCCCACGATAGGATATCAATGCAAGATTACAATCACATTTAGCGAGGGGACACAGCCCACGATAGGATATCAATGCAAGATTACAATCACATCAAGTGAGGGGACACCGGCCACGATAGTATATACATGCAAGATGACAATCACATTTAATTAGGGGACACCGCCCGAGGTAGTACATCAATGCAGAAAGTGCCAACACGGGTAAGTAGGGGGTCACAGCCCCCGAAAGTACCTAAACGCAAAAGGTCGGGGTCGCCTCCCGTGATAGAAAATAAAGTGTCACCGAGGTAAAACGTTGCGTTACTGTTAATATTAGCAACGATAACATGACAACAATAGTGTCATAAGAACGAACAATGAGGATGGTGACACAACACAAATTGGGAATTATCTTCATTTGGAAGAACCACTACCTCGTCGCCACAAAAATCATACCAGTCATCATGGACTGGTATGGGATCACCGCCCACAATTTATGAATGCGGAGTAAATATAGTAAAGCGAAACTGTCCACGGAGGCGCATAACTGGGTGTATGTCAATGCGATAAAATATGGGAACATCCCCCGTGGCTACATATACGAAGAGGGGCACAATGTCCGCGCATGACATACAAAACAACCAAGAGTAACCATGATTATGGAGTTATTAGGACTGAGGCGAGCTCCTAATTATCGACACCTTACCAGCAGTTAGCGCTCGACATGAAACGCCAATTTAAGTTGTAGTCAGCTGTAGGACAACCCGGCTAACTGCTCTGAAAATTGCCCCCCGAATGCTGCGAAACAGTCGGAAATTTCCTATATCGGATAAATGGACGCCATCTTGGCGGAAAACCTTCGCCGGGCTGTTCCAAAGGTACTTATGGCTCCAGTAGAACAGACCACGACGTCCCCCACATGCGGACTGTAACGCAGCATTCGCGGATGCAACGCGAGCCGCTCCCGTATCAAAATCAAAATGGCGCCATTTCTTGCGGCGCTCGATTTGGCAAAGACATACCTGACGGACACCTAAAGCTAACAATTCATCGCCCAATCTACCTAGTTGCAAACCTACTGCCTCTGGAGGTGAGGGAGACTTCCCATCGAGGTCGTTGCCTCCAAGAAGGGTTATGACTATGTCAGGGACGCGGGCAGAAATCCGGGTAATGGTTGCCGGTTCTCGAAATGTTTAAATGGACGCTCCCCTCCGACCCATAAAACGAGCCGTGCACGTGTAACCTAATCTTTCTAAGTCGTCAAGGAGACCCGCAGATTCAATGAACGCGCCCAACCAATACGCGTGGCTATGCCCAAGCACAAGCACATCTAGCTCCGACTTCGCCGCCGACATATTGAATGGCCGATTGCGGGAAGTTTAAACGTATACGAAACGAGCAAATTAACCACGAGGCAACCGACGAAGTAAATACAAATGAAACAATACTCAGCTGAAACGAGTGTTGAGGCGGTCTTCCTCCTGCAGGTCAGTCGACGCTGCTCGAAGTGGTCACTCTCAAAAAAAACGTATTTGAAAAACGTAACGACTGTTGGTAAAACCAAAGTATTTCGAGAGAAAAATTTTCTAGACACAACTTCGCGATGCAGAGACTGGAACAGGAGTGAAAGATTCCAGCTCCTGGCTCTGGTTTGAACTGGTTTCCGTTAAGCCGTGATTGGCTGAATATCGTGGAGTAATACAAATTATTTGGTCAAATAGTTCCGATGTAGTCTCGGACACCCAGGGCAAGACTTGCCTTGGTTATCTCATAAAATCTGTTATGCAGCTGTAAGTTGCATAAATCCATATATATATATATATATATATATATATATATATATATATATATATATATATATATATATATATATATATATATAATTATATATATATATATATGTATATTATGTGTGTGCGTGCGTACGTGCGTGCGTGCGTGCGTGCGTGCGTGCGTGCGTGCGTGCGTGCGTGTGTGCATAAACAGTATTCTTTATCATCAACAATATTTATAGTCAAAGCCAATATATATATAGACAAATGTATTAAGGCAAAGCATTTCTAAAAATTAATATCCCCATGTTTTATGAAGAACCATCCATGGCGGTTGCTTTTCTTTGTTATCTATAAACACGCGATACGAAAACTAATATGTTTGAACATATGATGAATCCCTCTTGGAGATAAGTGTACATTACACCTGCGGTATGATAGTAAGTTTGGTTCTCAAGTCGTGTAGGCCGAGATCAGCGATACGGACCCCGTCAATGGCGATTAGACCATCGGCAGCTTCGATGATTCGAAACAGTGCCAAAGTCAAGGACGACTTACCGGCTCCAGTTCGACCCACCACGCCAATCTACAAGACATATTACATAACATTTAATATGCAAATGATTGGCATGCATGTATTCGCAGTGGACTTGTGTGACTTCTTTTTATTTCCGTAAACATACGTATCTTGGTCGACGCGAACAATTGTTATTTTTCTATATAAAAAAAACAATTATATTTCATTAAACTGACAACATATTTTAGTGGCAATAAAACACTTTTTTAATAAGTGCACATTCTCCACTGCCTCACTTTGACTATAAATCATTGCTTTTGATATGGACAAGGAAACTAACTCTGAAATGACTATACTAGCGCCATAACCCCAGTGATGGCAACTTATGACTGATTATAAAAAAGTCATTTGTTGACTCATTCTAAAAAGTAAGCTTTCAGGCCAAACAGAGACTGAGAAGACGTACTGCTGTCGGGTAAACCGGTAACCTTGGCAAGTCTATCTCACAAGCAACTTTCAATAAGATGGGACAGCATCGAGTTGACTGGATTAATCGTTTTACCAGAATGTCAACATCATAGTTGTTATATGAGCTATTAGTTGTATGCATTTATTAAGCAATGCGCCTTTCTTTCTTTTGTATACATGGAACCGATTCATTAATCAGGTGCAACGCGAACAGCTGAAGGTGATGTAGTTGTGGATAAATTTGATTACGTATTTAATATTGTACAATTGTTGTCTTAGTTACAAAACGATGTAACCTACGCAAAACCACGTTGCTGCTGTTTCACATTATATCATTAATAACACCATTTACTACGTCTTTGTTTTACTGTTTACTTCTAGCAATATATTTCCTTTACATGTAAGTTTTCTTCTACCTCTTCAGATATTGCTTATGGTGACAATGTTGCCATGGGTCGTTTTCAGCACCTCCACGCATTGTGCGTTGGGCTTGTAATTGCACAAAGTGCTTATCTAATCACCTACACAGGGGCCGTAACTCCCAATTGGTGCGATTTGAAGGGTATTGCTAAATTTAGTAAAATAACAACGCAATTTATAACATATTTGCATGAATGTGTCTATCAAAAAATTATACGGACAATACCCGTAAGTGACATGTTTTATGATGGATATAAAATGCTTCCTGCAAGACATGCATAATATGTAATACCCAGTTACGCAACCTTTTCTCTGGGCGAAATCTGAGCAGATATTCCCCGTAAGACGAGATCAAGTCCTGGGCGATATCTTGTCGAGAAACGGATGAATTCGATGGCGCCATGTTGAGGCCATGAAGCTGGAGGTGTGTGGGTTGGCACGCACCACGGGGCCTGCAACAAAACAATCGCGCTACCTAGGAAACACGGTGTTACTATGACACATTACAAAGCTAAATATCAGAAAGGACATATTCATGCCTGAATGCTGCATAGATGTAATGAGAAACAGAAGACTGCCGTACGCATTGTTTTAAGGCAATCTGTTCCTGAGAATCCTATGTTTAACATACGCTTGTGAACGTCGAGTGGATACCAGCACTGCTTGCCGTTGTATAATCCATAATTAACGATACGTTCCAATGTAGCATTGAAGCAATTGTTGTTTCCTTTAACAATGTACTCAAAGTCTTAACTGTGCATCTAAATGGCACGTATGTCGTGAGTACAACTCTAGTAAAATTAATAACAATACACGCAGGCAAATGTTGTGTTCGGCCAGGTTTAACTACTCATATAAATCAACTTTTGTTTATTGAGATCACCTGGTGAACTGGTCCCATTCTGCTGTTCGTGTTGGTTTACATAGCTGGGCAGTTCTTACCTCGCTACCGACGCCGATGTATTCCTTGATCCTTTCGACGGAAACGATGTTTGCTTCTACCTCAGCAGAGCTTCTCAAGCAGAGACTGATACAACTGGTGATCTGTACACAATAATTCATCGTGTTGATATTACTTAATTTAAATAATGGCTTGTAGTATAAAAAAGTCTAACTATTAAAGGAAACATACCTACTGTATATCGTTCGGCAGACGTGGTTTTGTAACAACGCACATTGGAACACTATCAGTTTCCCTCAATGACGCACCTTCATTGAAAGTATTAAGCGCAAACTAAAGACTCACCTCTTCCAATGTGCATAATGCAATGTGCCAACAACTGTTTTATCGACTATGGCCGTTGCCGTGGATGACATCTATGCTTTTATGTGAGGACGTTTTAATTAATTAATTTATTTATATATTTTAAACGGACTTTGATTGGTGTAAGCTAGAAAATGGCGCTTTAAATAACTTTTTATTTATTTATCTAGTAGCGACTGTGTAGCGACGGAGCTTTAAATACGCTCGCGATCCCTCCTTCTAAAGCCACCGTCGGACCTGCAAATCTGGTTCCGTGTCAGTTCACGGTTTAGACTGACGCTGACGAGTGGAACGAGAGAGTCTTGAAAGCTCCGTCGGATAAAAATTGAGAGACTCACAAAGGTAAGTACATTTCATTTAACATAAGAGTCCGGTAACAACATACACGCTTAGCATCAAACAACATATATACGGTATACGTTTATTAGTATGCTTTAAACGGGAACTTCGAGGAAGAATAGCTACTAGCACGAACAGGTACTTACTTGCAAAGCGTATGTCAGTGCCAAACCAGCAACTCCAGCCGAGAGTGAATCACTCTCGAACACAACGAATAGTGACACAAGCAAGACAAATATGGCTGCGACGGTTTCCATCACTACTCCCAGCCACCTGCAGTAGTAATACGTTATACATCTATAACGTCAATCCCAGGAAAACTTGCTCAAAGGTGCAAACAATATTAAAGTAAGTAAACTTATTTTTAAATAACAGGGTATTCCAGAGTGTCGGGCCAGCAACGAAGTAGGAGCGGCGACCATACCGCTCAAGGCGGTATCTTGGTATAGTAAACAAACTCTGTCCGGCGGACACCTCATGTAAAATAACTAAACACATAATATCATTAAGCTGCTCCTCGCTGCGACAATTCCACTGACGTATACAACATCGTAGTATGCCTAATTTTGACATGTGTATGTTGTTCGTGTTACTATTTTTCTCTATCAACTATGTTTACTTAACAAAACTGTTTCGTGAAGTTGCCCTGTTAATCCAGTACTTCTTATCGTCATAAATTGTTATATTGTACAATTATTGCTACAACATTACAACTGTCATAAAAATAAATTATAATTACTTCAAACTACTTCAAGCAATAGGAGGACAAATAAACCATCATGAACGGGCAAAATTACCATTAAAGCTTATTACGTAAACTATTCACTTATTACTTAAACTATTCACTTATTACTTAAACTATTCACTCAATACAAGTTTTTAATATCAACAAATTCGCGAATCGATGAGGAAGTTTCCAGATGATTGAAGGACACTAAGGAAGCACAACACTTTAACAAAGGCTTAGAGATGTTTCTGTGACTACCGACCTCATGCAGATGACGTAGAGATACCAGGCTCTCTGACTGCGGTCAACCAGAACGTCGAAGGCGGCGGTGAAGTCTGCCTGTCTACGATAGGCGCGAACCGAGGCCAGCCCGACTAAGGTGTCCTCGAGGTAGCTGTAGATGGGCGAACGACTGACAGAGTCAATGCGTTTCAACTGTCGTAGGTTGGCGGAGTAGACAAGCTGAGGAGAAGGACAAATTCTTACATTGGGTGATTAATTTACTACGTTAACTAATTAAGTTAATCTTGGAATGTTTTCGATTAAGTTAAGTGAACTTGTATTTTGAAAGGTAACTAGTTAAGTTAAGTTAAGTTAACTGAAGGAGTTAATTAGTTAAGCTACTGATTAAGTTGAGTTACACTACATGTAATTTTTTAGTTTATATGATTTGCAGCCTCTTGTCTTAATAATATACCTGCACATCTTATAAACTCCAAGTGTTGCCCACGCAGCCAATGTCATGTTACCTGTATTTATGCATGTGGATGATATTAATCTAATTAATATGTAAAAACAAAAAATCGTATGAAAATTAATTGAAGCTAATCAATTAATTTCACTACAAGTTAATATAAGGTAACATTCAACGGTTAACTGGGCAATTTAAGTAAATGTTAACTTAACTTTTGGAAGTTAACGATGAACTTAAGTTAATCGTGGGAAATGGGAAAATATCCTAGTGTTCAAGATACACAGCTTAAGATATGTACTTTGACGAGAACGAAGATAACGCCAAACGGAATTAGGACCGTGGCGAACACCGATAACGAGTACAGTATGATGCCTATGATCGAGATCAACGGCACCAGAACGATCAGAAAGAAACTGATGTAGGCAGGCAGAGCCGAGTCGACAATGTCCATGTCTTTAGCGAAGCGGTTCACTATACGGCCGATAGGGGTCGTGTCGAAGAACGAGACCGGAGCGCGCAGGATGGCGCCGAGCAGTGCTGAATAGAGTTTGGATGAAGCGCAGACAGAACCGCAGGCGAGGGCGATCGACAGCATCGAAACGAAGAACACTGCAATATATGAAGTTACGCATCTCTAAGGAATGCATTGATTGACGGACAGACGGACGCACGCACGCACGCACGCACGCACGCACGCACGCACGCACGCACGCACGCACGAATGCACGCACGCACGCACGCACGCACGCACGCACGCACGCACGCACGCACGCACGCACGCACACACACACACACACACACACACACACACACACACACACACACACACACGTACACATGCACGCACGCACGCACGCAAGGGTGTATGTAGGCTTCAGTGGCAACGAAAACCGACTGCTACAAACAAACATTGGTGTCAAATTGTACCTTCAGGAAGCCGATATATGCATGATGTTCAGATGTGATATGTATATATGATGATATGAACAGTACTAAAATTTGCGTTTTAAAGGATTTTGCTAACTTGCGAAATACTCATTGTACTAAGTGTCAGATGGATGTAGTAACCAGACTTGTTTTCATCGTGGATGTCGATCGTACACTCCACCCCCTTCAATGTTATGGTCTGTGTTATGGAAGGTGCAACACTTACGTTGTAAACCGCCGAATCCTCCGTACGCACCCAGTCTCATGTATTCACGTCCTCTGTCACGTGTTCCGTTCACTACGGGATCATTGCTCCAGCTGCTCAACCAAACATTCGTCAATATCTGGCTGAGAACGAAGAATACCAGGCCGCACGCCATGAAGGCAAACGACCCGAGTCCTCCACTGTCGATATATCCCCAGATCGTCCGCAACTTTACCTGAAGCAGACAACACTGACCGTGCGACAACTGCCACAGAAGACGTGTGAGTGTGAGTGTGAATCACAATGTTGAACAAGTTGGGAGAGTAGTTAAACACTGAATGTGCTACTACTGCCACAGAAAAGGTGTGTGAGTGTGAATCACAATGTTAAACAAAATGGGAGAATAGCTTAATAAAGATTTTATTTTGAACGCGAAGATTAACGTTTTCTCACTTCTACGCAACCGATAGTTGCCTTCTCCCGAAATGGAATCATGGGATTGAGGTATTCTAATATTCGTTATATGATAGCATGTTTGCCATATAAACGGCGAGCAGAAGAAACAAGCTTAAGTAGGTGAGTTCTAAAGAAAATAGAGATCATATATTTAAGTTCAGAAAAGTTCAATCAACCAAAAGCGTTTACCCAGACACATCAAATTAAACAAAAAAGTTAAATATATGTAAAGCTTATAAGAGAATAATATGAAAGGACCAACAGTGAAGAAGAAACTACATATAGAGTAACTCCCTTGTCTACAGTACTTGAAAGATGCTGTCTACATCATATTAATTTCAGAAATAGTACACAAATATATTAGAATGTAAGTCGTAAACATGCATGTCATCATTTGATTTGCTTACAATGACTGCCTAGCAAATGTTTGCTGTAGAATAGTTTAAAATATTCGTGAAAATGTCCATCACGTTAGCAGAAATGATACGAATCACGATTTTCTTCTAACCCGTTGAGTAAGTAAACCAATACATAGAGCAAGTAAACCAATAGTTGTGGTTAGAAGAACATAATATAACTTAAAATAGTTTAACATAGACAGTTATAACACAAAGTAGGCTGACATACGGCTCCCACAGATGATTCTTCCTCCTCGATTAGTGTGTCTTTCCCTTCGAGAAAGTCTTTGGGAAACGGCATTATGTCATCAGGTGATCGGTGGGGTGTCTCATGCCGAGTTCGTTTCCGTTTACTTTGCAAGAACAAAACAGACAGAGGTAACGTGGTGAATGGAATTAAATTAACATCCTTATAAATCATGCAAGCATCTAATTATGTTGCAATGCCGAATGATGTGTTGGGTCGATTGCAATGTAGCCATTGAATTACATAACTGACTTAATCGATCGATATAATTGATTCGATCATTATATCGTGATATCCAACAATGCATCATCATATATATTGTATGATATTCACGAATAAAATGCAGATTAACTTTGTCAAACTCTTCCATGTATACGACTTTCCTTACGGCTGTTCGCGACACCGCAAGACCCTACAAGTCCTTGTAGCAAAAGTCCACGAATTATCCTCATTTAAATTACGTATCTCAAACCCACGATTGGCAATAAAAAGGACTTATTACTAAGATGTCATATGATGTAACCGTTGATTTAAATAAACTGTACCGTGGTTTGCCTTTCGAGACATACATTGCTTCAATGCCACTACTTTCAGTCGCTGTCGTCGACGAAACAGTTAGTTCTGATTGCGATCCTCCATCTAAAAATAGCAGTGTACTCGATATCTGACATGTGGAATGAGTAACAGGTAAAACGACATAAATAAATGAACAGGAATGCATTGTTATTGATTTATATAAATGACTTTTTTTAACGGAAAACTATAGACAAACAGCGAACATAAATATATGATTTTAACATTATTATATATTTCTTATTACAAATCAAGAAGTGGATCAACATATTTCGTCAGGTCAACGCACCTTCTCTGCACTATCTTGTGCACATATCCGTATATAATTATATTCATATGTCTAATAATAATATGTTAATGAATGCAAGCGTGTGCTTGTTTGTATGCGTATGCGCGTGCGAGCGTGGGTGTTTGCGTGCGTGCGTGCGTGCATGCGTGCGTACGAGCGTGCGTGCGAGGATGGGTGCGTGTTTAGGGGAGACATAGAGTACCCGCTTCCACTTTAGCCGTCTCCTCATTCTGGGCCTTCAGCAGTCTGGCAAACGTCTCACTCGTAGTTGAAACCTCTTCGTAGGTCCCGACGTCAACAATCCGACCCTCGTGGAGGACGACGATGCGGTCAACCATCGGCAACACTGTGACATTGTGCGTGGCGAGGATCCGTGTCTAAGGTAGAGAGCGCACATTCATCAAATCATCAAATATGAGAAAATAGCACCTTATAAGTCGTATGACTTCAGCTATGTCCCTTCAGCAGCAGCAGCACACCATTCTATGCACCTGTATTATGTTGTTGTTGTTGTTGTTGTTGTTGTTGAATAAACTTTCACTTCACTTCACTTCACGGAAGTAGATGAAAAGTGGAGGGAAACCGCAGATGATGGGGATAAGTGGGAAAATGACAACAACCAAAGCAGTGCAGCAGTACACTAAG
>OY759264.1:12862737-12902737 GCA_963662155.1 Lamellibrachia columna | reverse complement strand
ATATTTTATGCCTCCTTGAATTTGGTACATACGAGGTATGGCGACAGGAACCACGTGACTGCTGTAATTGCGTTGACGTATGCGATCTTTCGCAGTAGCTTCAGCTCTTTCTTGCGAATTTGTAGTAACTTCTGTTGAAAAAGTGTCTCCCACGCATAGAATTTGAGTACCTACAAGGATCAGATAATCATATGTATGTATTTTTATGGAAAATTGCAGGCATCTTGGAATACGACTGCCAATCATGTCGCTAATTTAACAGTTAATTGAAGTAAATAATATATGTTATATGATATCCTTCACAATCTTTAAACAGTGACTAAGATATATTTCTAAGCAGCCTCTGCTGGGCATGACATTTCAATACAATTTGTTAAACAACAGTCATTTGTTGTATATGTGTCGTTGTTATGCTGTTTGCGCATGTATGATATTTATATTAAATTGAAACAAGATTATATTTCGTGCAACTATTGTTACCTTCATTCCGTTTAGAATTTCGTTGGTAAGCCGCATCCGTGAATCATTAATGTTCATCCGTAGAGTCTGTGACAACAAGATAACATGAACAACTATGACAGTCTCGTCAATTTACACATAATGCTGCAGATTCCTAATGCTGCAGTTTCGACTATATAGCAAAGACCGGTTTGCACGAGGGGTTAATTACCAATTAGTCGACCGACACGGTGTCGCGCGAGAACATAAAACTATTGTTGTTGAAACGAATGTGTCTGGAAGCATTGTATCTGATTGACCACTAGTTGACCCCGATGTTGAAATTGCGGCCAACAAGCGACCAATAGCAGGTGTACCCGTCGTGACCTTTATGTAAAATTAAAATCGGGAGTGGCGAGATTGGGATAAAAAATCGCTCGTTAAAAACTGCCTAAAATTATACAATAAACGTCATGGCGTATGACATGTTCTTGTCAGTAGCGCGTAGTAGTGTATTATTTTTAACATTCATACAAAAACTATAGTAATGTTTTTAGGGGAGAGTTTTTAACTTACTACACCTAATAACGTACCTGGGATCTCACAAGGGGGAGGGGGCAAGTTGAGCCTGCCAATAGCTTGCGTGGTTAGGATGTGCAACAGGTTGCGCACTAAAAATCAAACAGTTAAGCCGGGGGTGGCCTAAAGAGTAGGGTGTCACAGGACGTGAGAAGTGGGAGGTAGGATTGGTGAGAGGTAGGACGAGGACACTAAAAATTGGTGTGGATGGGTAGATGGCCACATAAACAGATTGGAGATGGGAGGTTATCCTTCATAACAGGGAAGTTGAAACCACTGCCACACCCCCTTCCTAAATACGCCACTAACTACACCGGTACCTGGTACTGGCTGATCTTGCCTCCGAGGAATACTGCATTGGTGGGGATGAGCACAGCGAGTACGACCAGCCCGGCGAGGGCCGCGGGGCCGACGATGTGCCACAGGTAGATCGTGCAGACGACAAGGCAGACCGGCAAGTTCCACAACGAGTGGAAGTAATTGAACATTTCTTCGACTTTCTGGGAGTCGACCGACACCAGGTTGACCGTTTCACCAACGCTGCGCCCGTGTCTCGCCGTGCTCGAAAGCCGCAGAGCCTGAAAAAAGCGCTAGAATTCAGAAATAACAATTATAATGAGTCCATATTTGCGGAAACAATATTACGAGACAAACGTTTGTGTAGGTTAAAGTATTACTGTCACATATATAATACATATAATATATATATATATATATATATATATATATATATATATATATATATATATATATATATATATATATATATATATATATATATATATATATATATATATATATATATATATATATATATATATATATATATATATATATATACACACAATCTAACTATTTTTTTTATTCTGCGATGGCGCCGTGCAAACGGCAGGTAAAGGCCACAAACACTTAGTAAGCGAAAACTGTAACAACTGGGTGGACTTCGTCAAGTCTTGGCTGTGATTCCTGGGATGAGGTTCAGGTGGACAAATATAGCTTTCAGTGTAGGGGATGTGCGAAGATGAAGGGACTAGAGGTGGAGATGGATCGGCTTAGTTCAGTGTTTACCAGTTCCAGATGCTAAATTTTCAGGAGGCTAACTAAGATTATTTATGGCAGTTAATTGTAAATTCAGAAATGGTAGCTAAGAAAATAAAGGCAATGAAGGATATTAAATCACCCGTAGTGGATGGAATTTCGCCAAATCTAATAATGGAAGCTGAATAACATATTAGTATACAACTTGCAAGAGTGTTCAACTTGTCATTAAAAGAGGGAGTGGTTCTTTTTGGAATTGAAAGAAGCAAACACCATATCTTTATTTCCCAAAGTTCCAGAAATAAGTAAGACCAGTGAGATTAACATTAGTGATTTGTAAATTATTAGAGAGGTTAATTAAAGAGCATACGGTGAACGTGCTTGAAAGGCATACATTATTTAATCCATCTCAACATGGATTGCTAAAAGCGAGATCATGCTTAACAAATGTTATGCTTTTTTGCCGAAATCACTAAGTGGGTAGACGAGGGATCACCAGTAGATATTATCTACTTAGATTTTCATAAAGCTTTCGACAAAGTACCACATCAAAGATTACTACTTAAATTAAAAGCACATGGTATCGGGGATGGCATAATCGACTGGATAGAACAATGGCTGACTGACAGAAGACAGCGTGTTGTAGTAGATGGATAGGTTTCGAATTGAAAATTGTGGTACCCCTCTCTAAGTAATATAATACTCTAAGTAACAGTTTTATTAATTTTTATTATTATATTAATTATTATTATTTATGTTGTTTATAATATATATGTAAATACAAATAAATAAATGTTGTTTAGATATATATATATATATATATATATATATATATATATATATATATATATATATATATATATATATATATATATATATATATATATATATATATATATATATATATGTGTGTGTGTGTGTGTGTGTGTGTGTGTGTGTGTGTGTGTGTGTGTGTGCGTGCGTGCGTGCGTGCGTGCGTGCGTGCGTGCGTGCGTGCGTGCGTGCGTGCGTGCGTGCGTGCGTGCGTGCGTGTACAGCAAAGGACACGTGGATCGCAAAGCATGTATCACTCGTACGTGTTACGTTTATTAAATTAATTGGATTATACCAAGTTTTGCATCTTATACACAGTGCTTATGTCAAAGCCTCACATATTATGTTTTTCACTGTTAGTTAAAAAGGGGACATTTCCACGAATTCTTACATAATAAACAATTGTGAATGGAATATAAGTCCACATTAGTGGTATGTTTCGTAAAACACTTTGTAACAACGAGCCCCTGTTGAAAACTTGCCACGTTCTCCCCTAATCTTACCTTCCGGTAAACGACTGCGTTGAGGATGGTCCGGGCTTGCATCGATGCCAGGTAGGCTGCGTACAGCCACCAGTGAATGAAGACACAGAAGGCAAACTTGGAGAGACATAGCAGGACTGCGTAAATGATGGCCTGCCACATATACCCGCCCTGGCTGCTCACGAACACGATCAGCAACCTACAAGCGAAACGACTAAGTAACGCGGCAGTATATTAAAATAATAAATAAATACATCAATATATACATGCATAAATACAGAAATACAGAAAAAATATATACATGTACAAAAGTACAAAAATAGTTAAATCAATTAATCAATATTTTACTCAATTATTCAGTCAATAAAGCAATCAGTCAATCATTCAATCAACCACAACAGAGTTGTATGTACCTGAGTACGGACGGTTGAATATATAATAATAATAAATGATGATTGATTAATTAATACATTTTTATGCAATTCGCCGTGTTCACGGTTAGACAAATGTTAAAATAAATCAAATAAGTTGACAAATAAGTTAAAATTAAGTAAACAACATTAATTAAAACTAGTTTAATATACGTTTAAAATTAAGCTAAAATAAGTTAAGTTATGTTAGGTAAATAAAAACATAAAAGCTCATGTCACAAACAAAAGCATTGCTGCTGTCTACAGCTGCCGCATGCAAAAAGATGTGTCGTTAAAACTGTTTTGAGAGCGGCAACGAGCATTACCCAGTGTCTGCTCTTCCACAAAGAAGCGACTGCGACCTCACCGTTAAAGTGGTATCGCGGGATAGTCAACGCAAACTGGTCGGCGGATCTGAATAATCGGGTCGGTGCTTACAGTGTTTAATAGAAGAATTGTATGTACCTGAGAATGGGCGGATTGGCGAAGAGCAAAGCCATTGAGACAAATCGACAAAACGTGGAAAGGATCATCCAACCTTTCAGCGTCCACGCCAACGCCAGGAACAGTGAAACAGTCGTCGTAATGTCCTTCCTATCACTACGACTGCAACACAGGTATTGGTTTTATAACGTATAACATTCGATGGCTGCATTAAGAAAATCTTTTTTTATTCTGATGAAGTCGAGAGAACCAGTGTTCGAATAATCTTTGGAAGCTTGAGCAGTTTGTTTCATTCGACGTTGCCTTAGTTCACGCAGCTGTAGTTTTGAATACACGGCTATAGACAGTGTTGTATATAATGTGTACGTATGGTATTCGAACAATAATCCCATAGAGGTCAAGTTAGTGTTTCTATGAACAAGTCTGCCCGAGTGGCTGCGTTTTCTACCGGAGCAGTTGACGTAGTTATTTGAAGAACAAAACCGTGCGACACTGGCGCTCACGAGAGAAAACCACATCAGCAATACAATGAAGAGATGTGACATATCTTCCTGGGGCCCGGGTACCACTTGAATGAGGCAAGTGAGTCAGTTTGCAGTATACGCATTTAATATCGCCCAGAATACGCACCTAAAGATGCGTGAAATTGAACTGAATAAAACTGGTTCCACAGCCACTCAAGCATGAAATTGGACTTGCACGCCCAACTGACACAGCTGCAAAGTGCGGCAGGTCATGCCTGACTGCCTGTCAGCGCACAGCTGTTAATTGGACACAACAACTACTACTAGTGCAAACCAACCAGCACTATTCGTGCAAACCATCTACATACTATGCCGCCTAATGAAATAAAGCAAGACATTGCTGAGATTAAGTCCTCGCTAAACTTCATATGTAAAACCTTGGAGGATGTATAATCATCTAATGAAAAAAAATAGAAATCTATCACAGAACTATTGAAAGCATTGAAGGAAAAAGATGAACACATATATGCCTTGGAGACGAAGGTTAACGAACTAGAACAAAACTCGAGGTAAAGAAACATCCTTGTAACCGGCCTAGATCTACACAGCTTCGCACACGCGACATCCCCCAAGATAGATAAACAAAGAACCTGCTCCCGAACATCTACCACCGCTCCCTTACATCTACCACCGCTCCCGTACATCTACCACCGCTCCCTTACATCTACCACCGCTCCCGTACATCTACCACCGCTCCCGTACATCTACCACCGCTTCCGTACATCTACCACCGCTCCCGTACATCTACCACCGCTCCCTTACATCTACCCCCGCTCCCTTACATCTACCACCGCTCCCTTACATCTACCACCGCTCCCGTAGATCTACCACCGCTCCCTTACATCTACCACCGCTCCCGTACAACTACCACCGCTCCCGTACATCTACCACCGCTCCCTTACATCTACCCCCGCTCCCTTACATCTACCACCGCTCCCTTACATCTACCACCGCTCCCGTAGATCTACCACCGCTCCCTTACATCTACCACCGCTCCCGTACAACTACCACCGCTCCCGTACATCTACCACCGCTCCCTTACATCTACCACCGCTCCCGCCGACCTGTGCACAGAGGATAACGATGACATCAGCGAATCGGCCATCATGCTAAAAAAACTTTGTTGACTTTGCCAAAAACAAGCTAAACGTGCCACTAAATGATCTGGAAATCACCGTAATACACGATCTTCCAAAGTGGAAGGACAACACACAGCCGGCGATTGTGCAACTGCTATCACCCGACAAGAAGAGTGCACTAATGCGTAAACGTGCGATGTTGCGGGGCAGCAAAGTATACATAAATGATCATCTATCCCAGACAAACAGTGGGCTATTTCGCGAGGCAAGACGGTTGAAGAAAGACAACAAAACCTTCAGTGTGTGGACCTTAAACTGCAAGGTATTCATCAAGAAAAGCGAACATGCGCAGAGGCTCCACGTTGTCAATGTACAGCAACTACGAGCTATGGTGCGCTAGTCTATGTCAAAGAACACTGCGATGTCTACGAACAATGCTATGTCTAAGAACACTACTATGTCGAAGAACAATGTTATGTGTAAGAACACTAATATGCGTAAGAACACTGCCAAGAACATTGCGAAGTCTAAGAACACTGTGTCTAAAACACTGCTATGTCTGAGAACACTACTCTATTTATAACCACCATATGACAGAACAATCTGATCAGTCATACCTCTTACATCTTGGTGGTATTGAAGAAAATAGCTTAAAACACATTCTTGATCAAAACATTTATAATGAAAATGTCAGAACTCAAGAAATACAGCACTCTTCATATTATGACACTGACAATTTAAACATTTTAGCAGATGAATATAAAGAGCGTTTAAGTATCTTCAGCCCGAACATACAATCTATATATGCAAAATTCAATGAATTGGAAATCCTTATCGAAGAACTCAATACTATTAATTTAAAATTCAATGTAATATGCTTACAAGAAAGTTGGATAACGGACAATAGTGACCTATCACAAATACAATTGCCTGGCTACAAATGTATCATTCAAGGGAAAAGTTGCAGTGAAAAAGGTGGTTTAGTAATTTACATAGATACAAAATTCAAATATGAAATACTGATTAATCTAAATGAATATGAATATTGGGAGGGACAGATTATTAAAGTAACCGGCGGAGGGCTACCCAAAGAAATCATTATAGGCAACATCTACCGGCCTCCCAGAATGCTACATGACCAAATTAGGCAGTTTATAAATGAATTCACAGTATTCATGACAAACATAGAAGATAAAAACGAAGTAATATTGGCTGGAGACTATAATTTAAATCTGCTAAAGATAAACGAAAACGAAGCATGTAATGATTTTGTTTAAATGCTAACAACACATAGTTTCTATCCGCAAATTACCCTGCCAACGAGATTTTGTCATACAACCGGTACACTCATAGACAACTTCTTCCTCAAAAAAAAAAAAAAACAATCAACAAAGACAAAAGTAGGCATATTATTAAAAACACTATCTGATCATCAACCCAACTTTATACTATTTGACATGACAATTAATAAAGAAGCCTCTCCCAAATTTATACAAATAAATGTTCAAACGGAAAAAGCCATGACCCAAGTAAATAATGAAATCATTGCATTGGAAATATACAACAAACTAGATAAAAGCAGGTCGGCTGAAACAAATATGAACGATGACAATACACAATGCTATTTTAATTGCTAAAGAAAAACATATGCCCCGTAAATTAGTCAAATTTTTAAAATATAAACATAAGAAGTCAAAAACACAGGGATTGCTTAAATCAATAAGATATAGAAACAAATTATATTCTAAATTAAAAAAAAGACAAGACCCGGCACACAAGAATACAATACCCTAAACACAAACTTAAAAACATACAATACCATATTAAAGAGCAGCATCCAAGCAGCTAAAAACATTTACTTCGAAACAACATTCACCAAATTTAAATTCGATATCAGAAATACATGGAAAACCATCAATTAATTTTTTCTAGGAAGAAATTAAAAGAATTATCTCCCATGATAATTAAGGAAAATAATACTGAAATAACTAACAAATAAAAATAGTAAATATATGTAATACTTACTTTACTAGTATTGGTTCAAATCTCGCTAAAAGTATACATTATTCAGGCGAGAGAAACCACAGGTACTATCTCAAGAATGCACAATAACAAATCAAATCATACACACTGGTGTTTTCTCTGAGAAACTAAAGCTCGCCAAAGTCATTCCCATTTTTAAGAAAGAACACCCAGCCTTGTTAACTAATTACAGGCCAATCGCTCTTTTGTCAACAATATCAAGTTATAGAAAAAGTAATTAGTAGTCAACTGTATGAATACTTCGAAGATTCTAAATTGTTTGCAGAAAATCAATATGGCTTTCGACCTGGTCAGTCAACAGAATATGCCGCCTTAGAGTTGGTAGATAGAATCACTACTCAAATGGACAACAATAAAATACCTATAAACATCTTTCTCGATCTATCAAAGGCTTTTGATTCCATTAATCATAAATATTACTAGACAAACAAAAATACTCTGGGTTGGAGGGCCACACACTGAAACCATTCAACAGCTACCTAACAAATAGAAAACAATATATATAATTGGGCGATATTAAATCTAAAACATTGAATATAAGCACTGGTATCCCACAGGGGTCTATTATTGGGCCGCTATTGTTTATAATATACATAAATGATATTTCACAGTCTAGTGAAATGTTTAATTTTATAACCTACGCTGACGACACTACCCTTTCAAGTACGCTAAATAATTTTAAAAACACGGAGAACATTGATGCTGGTTCCATAATTAATGACGAACTTGGTAAAATAAACGAATGGCTTGAAATTAACAAACTGTCACTATACATAAACAAATCTAGATATATGCTTTTCCACATGCCAAATAAACAAGTAAATGCACCTATGCTCCAAATCAGTAACACAAACATTACTAAAGTTAATGAATTCAACTTCCTAGGTCTAACACTGGACACAAATTTAAAATGGAGGAAACATTCTGAAATCACTTCAAATAGGTGTTCCAGAACAATTGGAGTGTTAAATAAGCTTAAACATATATTACCCCAAAATAAAAAAAAAATTATATATAACACTCTAGTCCTACCACATATGAACTATTGCATCATGGCATGGGGCTCTCAATGTGAAAGAATATACAAAGTACAAAAGAAGGCTGTTAGAATAATAACAACTAGTAGATACAACTCGCACATGGATCCGCTTTTCAAAAGATTAAATTGATAAACAAAATCACAGATTTATTAAGATTACAAGAACTAAAGTTCTATTATAAATGTATGCACAACATATTACTATCGTACCTGCAAAATTGGCAGTTGACACTAAATGCAAACATCCACACCCACAACACACGAAGACAACATGAAATACATACATTTAGAACACAACATGAATTTGCTAAGCGATGCCTGATACACAATCTACCTAATACTTTAAATAATACACCAGCCCTGGTAATTGAAAAAATCATCACACATAGTCTAAGTGGGTTTACGAACTACATCAAACATCAATACATACAAAATTATCAAACCTCGTGCAATATAGCAAATTGTTACACGTGTAGGCAGAACCAATAACGACAAAACATGCACGAAACACACGCACGCACTCAACGAACGCACATATTCACAACTTCACAAAGAGAATACACACTTTAAAGGCATACACGTACGCACGCACGCACGCATACGTGCATGACATTTCGTTTTCCTTCTATTTGCAAGATTTGCACTTGTTGGACGAACTCTATTAATTTTATTTATTTTATTTTTCTCTTTATAAAAGATTATAACTTGTTAGGCCAACTAATTAAATTTACTAAATTATAAATGTTCCAATTGATAGGTGGCTCCTCGGTAGCGACAAGTTAGTCTTAGAGGAGTCTCCTCACCCTATTACCATAACCTTATACATCTTAATACACACCACGTTCATAGTAAAATTACAAATTTATTGTATTATTGTTTTGTTAACATGAATGTATGTGTGTATCTTTTGAAATGTTGCATTGGTCAAGTAAACACAAATCTTCTTCTTCTTCTTCTTCTTCTTCTTCTTCTTCTTCTTCTTCTTCTTCTTCTTCTTCTTCTTCTTCTTCTTCTTCTTCTTCTTCTTCTTCTTCTTCTTCTTCTTCTTCTTCTTCTTCTTCTTCAAGGCGATAAACTGCCCTACGTACTGGATACTGCGGTATGTAAGAATTCACCTTAGGTAAAAGGAAATAAAAACAACGATTGCTTGAAATTATATTAAATTACATGTTGTAATATATTTCCATTTCCACAACACCGAAAAATTCATTAGAATTACATTAATTAATAATTCCAAATAATATCTGTTCTACCGGCCTGCCTCGATTACGCATATTTTTCCCGCGCTTATCCGCAAGCTTCGACGTGACGTCACTGATAATAAGAAAGTGCTACGAGACCGAGACTTTCCATTCATTCACTCTACCGTTGACAGCGATAGCGGTTGTTTAGAAGCGTCATAATGGTTCGTTGTGCTGTATGTGATTGTAACACAAACAGTAGTAAGAACAAAGTAACATGTAGGGCTTAGTTGGTTTAAGTTCCCTACGGAGCCAACTTTGTTTTAAAAAACCAAGCGTCAAACCGACGACGCACAGCCGGCTTTGCCCCCGCTTCGAGAAAACTTGTTTCGACTGCGATCCGGACCAGAGAAGGTGGTAGCCCTGGGTTATTCGGGTGCCAAAATATATTTCAAAGAGGTTGATATGCCCACATTAGTCCCAGTAGTGAAAGCTATGTTGATGCCACCAATCCATAGAAGGTCGACGATCACGATCCATCTGGGATAGAAGCGAGCTATCTGCGAGCTGTCGGCGCAGATAAAGGTGACGTCGGCTCACGGTGAATTCGGCCCGGTGAATGCGGACAGCATTTTTTGGAGAGTTCGGCCTGCCACTCTGGTAACTTCGGCCTCAGAGCACAACGGGCATAGTGATCTCGGCCCAAACATTTGTGTAGCTAGCACATGAAGTTTAGTGTGTGTCTTACTGTGACTAAAGCATACTATTTATTATCTAATTTGTTTGAATTGATTTTGTTCTACATTTAGCCGAAAGTGTTACTTTGATACTGCTTTTATAGTTTTCGCTTCCTTTCGCATAAAATACGGCGCTATATGTTTTCCATTTTAACACGCAGTCAGCGAGACGATAATTATAACCTTAAAATTATAATAATATTATATATAACATATAATATAATACACCAAAACAATAATATTATATACAGTTGAATAATTTAAATATATGAAATTGAAATTATCATAATATCTTGTTTCTATATTTCCGATGTTCAACCGTTTACACTCATCAGGGGAAATTTTCCCCAGATTGTTTTTATTAAATCAAATTTAGAGCAATGTCAACGAAGGTCACTGCGTTCTTATCGAGTAGTCAATACACGCGCAATGTGTGCACTGTATGCTGCATTGCACTGTATGCTGCATTGCATTGTATGCTGCATTGCACTGTATGCACGGTATGCACTGTATGCACTGTATGCACTGTATGCACTGTATGCACTGTATGCACTGTATGCTGCATTGCATTGTATGCTGCATTGCACTGTATGCACGGTATGCACTGTATGCACTGTATGCACTGTATGCTGCATTGCATTGTGTGCTGCAAAGAAGACATATCACATTATTTTCATCAGCTTGAACGAGTGTACGTGTAGCACACAACGAGTGAACGTGTAGCACACAACGAGTGTATGTGTAGCACACAACGAGTGTACGTGTAGCACACAACGAGTGTACGTGTAGCACACAACACAACGTTTACTTTGCCACATTTTCTTAAATGACACTAACCAGGACAAGTATATCGATGTATTGAAACGTATTCTTCAAAATCAGTTACTGTGTTATGATGCCAACTCTTTGGTATTACAAATCGCAGTTTTAGCCAATGTTTACAATATTTTATTATTTGACGCGAAAACAATAATTTTTGTATTACCATATTGTTAACAAATAAATATATGTCGTCTATGGCGACTGATCTGCTATACAAATATGAAACCTTCTGCACAATTGAACTTCAAACAGTTTATTATAATACGTAATGAACATCCATCATATACTTTGCAACCAACGGCATCACTAGGAAATTGGATGACTCGGGGGAATAACTGTATCACTGCGTGTTCCACTGTTGTCTGCGTCAACACATTTGCACAACTTACCTATTTATGTTCGAGTGTATATTATCTGTGGCACGCTCGAACCTTTCCACGAGGTTCTTGCACTTAATTCCCTGATCGATATCGTAGAGATCTTCGAACCGCAGACTCTTGCGGTAACCCCTGATCAGGAAGCTGAATAAAGCGATATGCTCGTGCACAATCTGACCAAATATATCACAGAAACTAATAATTTGCAGTAGTATTCACAAGAAACGTACACGAATATAATAATATACGATAACCTGTGACCAAATGTGTGCGTGTGCACGTCATGTCTTAGCAAGATTTCGCAACACTTATTAAGATATATTGTCATCCAAAAAACAAACAGATGGCAGGTGGAAAGGGAAGCAGTTGGCTCATCGGTTATTCAAATCTGCCCCTCTGATATATTCGTCAATGTTGTGTATAAACATATCCACGATGCTAGCATTTACACATTCAAAAGAAAGACAATTTGTTCCATTTATTGATATTCTAGATGAGCATGAATACTTTTATATATCCAATCTCCACTGTTCATTCACTAACGCTTTATATGATCTAATCTTAGTAAACGTATATATGGTGGAGTTAAACCATATTCTTTCAGGGGATTTTCATAGACGTTTTCTGAAACTAGAACAAAATTATCTAACCTCGTAATCCACAAGAAAAGTAAGCGTGAAGGGAAGTTTGCATCGGCTTCTGGAGACGTTTTCTGAAATAAAGACACATCTTAGCGTAACATTAGATGGCGTGGTCGAACTCACTGACTTATGTAGTATTAACCATAACTGCAATTATAATCCAACTCACAGCGTCAACGATGTCGTCATTTTGTTCGCCTAACAATAAGCTGTGTTCGTCCTGTGTTTTCGTTTTGCCCGCCTTCTCGACGTGGTCGACGAAGAAGGAAAGAACAAACTGGAGGAGGAACATTGCGTAGCTGACGTAGAAGATCACCAAGCGAAACGTTCCAGACGTGTCGTCCTGAAACAGGGGAATTAACGATGTTTCACCAAAATGCAAGACATTGTATTGTGAGAGAAGTACAACTGTAGTAGTTCTAGCCGTAACAGTAGTGGTTGTAGCCGTGACGGTAGCAGTAGTAGTAACAGTACCAGTATCAATACCAGTATAAGTAACAGTAACAGCAACACCAGTAACAGTAACACCATAAGTAGCAGTAGCAGTGGCAATAGCAGCACCAGCAGTATATGAGTGTTACATATAATCACCAGACCTCAATTACTTAATAGAAACTTCTTGTTTGGTTAAACCACAATATGTTACAATTGACCATTGTGTGTGATACTTCTCTCCTTCAGTAAAAACCATGTTCAGGATATATATAATTAAGCAACACATTTCCAAATTCATATGGCCATATGTTAGGTACTAGACGAATCGGCAAGTGATTGAGTTGGCTGTCGGTCTGGGGTTCTAACCAAGGACATCCTCGTCACGTCCAATTAAGCCACATAACTAGCCAAGTACGAACGTAGGCATTATACACACAATCAGCATCGGTAGTATCAGGTGTTGTAAACCAGTTTTTTTTTTTAAGAATAAGCTGGAGCAACAACAGCAGCGGCAGAAGCAAGGCAGGTGTCGTATCCGTAGTGCCTTAAGAAAGTAACTTACTGTATAAAACCGGTGAGCGATGTTTGAGCGTAGACGAATGCCCTCTAGCAGCGCAAGGAGGAACCAGAAGATCCACAATACACCGGACGACTTCACTCGTTTCCTGTGTTCTAGTGTAATCATAGCGACGACCAAAGCCTTGAATAGCAAACAAACAAACAATGTATGCATGTATGTATGTATGTATGTATGTATGTATGTATGTATGTATGTATGTATGTATGTATGTATGTATGTATGTATGTATGTATGTATCTATGTATCGGAGACCGGGGCTAGTCACACGACTAAGTCACATGATCATCAAACTACATGCAGCGGGAAACTGGCGTCCCCGATTTGCTGGCTGGGAAACTGTGAGCTAAAAAAATTAGTTTGGTAATTTTTTTCGATAAAATTTCAATAGTTATAAGTGGCATTAATCAGACATTCAGAGTGCTGAGTAAAGCCATTATATCGTAGCTATTGTTTGGATCTGACGTTGTTGCTCTATCCAGTGTCAGTGGTATTTAGTTGAACTCCACCAAATATGTCTCTCTGTTAGTATATGTCCGCCTATGTGCCACGGAGCAAGTTCGTCCCTACGATATCTAATGTACAATGCTCAGTATCTCTTGAGAAACATAAACTTACTAATACGCACTCACATAAAGACTTCCAATTGTTCAGTTTAGTGTTATTTTCTAGTCAAAAAAATTAAGAAACCAGATTTGTATTTCACATTTTTTTAACCGATGCAGTGCCAAACCTTGTTTTTTTGCCTGGTTTATTTCATAGATAAAACATAATTTGTGAGGATTGTTCTTTTCTAACAAAATGTCTGTCACAAACATGACGTTTTTTTTACATAAAAACAAGACAAAGCTGCACTTTTCTTGTGTATTTGCCGACATGGGGCAAGTCCGGCCCATGATTGGGTAGGTCTACTAAGGGTCAAATTTGGATATTATCTTGTAACAGTTTTGCCATTTGTTGATAGCACAAATATGGGCAAGATATTTGCGCAACTGACCATCTAGCTCTACAAGTACAGTCTCCATATCTATTAGAGGGTCCAAGGGGCGGACTAGCCCTGGTCTCCCTTATATATGTAGATATGTATGTGTGTATGTATGTATGTGTGTGTGTGTGTGTGTGTGTGTGTGTGTGTGTGTGTGTGTGTGTGTGTGTGTGTGTGTGTGTGTGTGTGTGTGTGTGTGTGTGTGTGTGTGTGTGTATGCATGCATGCATGTATGTATGTATGTATGTATGCACGTATGTATGTATGTGTGTGTATGTATGTATGTATGTATGTATGTATGTATGTATGTATGTATGTATGCACGTATGTATGTATGTATGTATGTATGTATGTATGTATGTATGTATGTATGTATGTATGCATGTATGTAAAATTATGCATGTAGGATTATGCTAGTTAACATGGTTGAATTCTTATGCCCATATCCGCTACTGCACAAATCCTTTATACAAAATAAACTGAACATAGAAACTATTTCGAAAAAGCACTATATCATCACTGCACTTCATAGGTCGTAACTGTGTGTAAACATGTGAATTCCTGGTTCCGTGTCCACAAGGTATTGTTATGTTTAGCACTTTATGTTTGAACACATAAACGTGCATGTATGAAAATTAATATTGATAACAATCGTGCATACTATCTTGTTAATTTGATCGACCATTTGGGAATGTGTGGATGTGCATTATTATGTCATAAGATGACACAATATTTTGTCATATGATGATGCAATATTTTGCAGGGATCATTAACATCACCATTGTAACGCTCTGTAACGCTGGTCGAAGTAGCGATGCAGGTGATTCAAGCTGGAGAGACGGCATTCCACGATACACCGCAACAGCGAAGTCGAGCAGATGCAAAGTACATAATATCGCAGCAATCACCTAAAACGCCACATGCTCTTCATTCACGTCACATTAATTATCAATCGGTTCTAAATTAATGTAACATCAATTAAACAGGTGTGCAACATTGCGCTCTAGCATCGCCGTTGTATTTGGTTTGAAGCAGTAATCACATAGTCCTCTGAAGCCATCATGTCAACACTGCGTAGTTGTGGTATTTATTGTTGGTCCTATTTTCGTATTCATAACTTAATGATTGATCCCATAATGTAATTAAAATTTTATTAACGTAAGCGTATGATTAATGTGTCTAGATCATCATCATTGTCGTTGATCTTCTTGTTTTTACTAACATACGAACATACTTGTTATCGTCGGAAAATGCTACTATACCTTTAGAACATTTGTTATTATCTGTTATTAAATGTTACTATGAGATGACGTATATATATTAATAATATATATATATATATATATATATATATATATATATATATATATATATATATATATATATATATATATATATATATATATTGTTGATATATTCTGCTTACCAGTTTCATTCGACAGAGGCCGTTGCAGGATCCCATGCGACATCTGGAGGGTTTCTTTTGCAAATATATCAAATAAACAGGTGACACGAGCATCAGCCATCCATATGACAACCACGTGATCACCGTGTCTTGGAAGCAACGGGTCAAATCCGGATCGTCCGTGTCCACAGACAATTCTGATCTCTTGCGGAAACACAACATATCGTATTATTAACAAAATATGGCGATAATAAATAATTATTTTAACGTTAAGCTAATGACAAATGTCACAATATATTAAATTTTTTCGTGATAAGCCTGACATATTTTGCGTATCATCTTATTTCAGCACTGATAGCGCGTAATAAACATGCAAAAAACGAAATTTGTTAAAGGCACGTGCGCGCGCGCGTGCGTGTGCTTGAGCTTGCGGGTTGACATGTACGTGTGTATGTGTGTTAGCGTGTGCCTGTGCGCGTGCGCTCTCGAATGCTTGCGTGTGTGTTCATGCGATTATACACGGTTTGTTTGTCTTCGTCGATAGACAGAGACAATGCAAATATTCAAGTGAAGGCATCTTTAGTGAACTCCTTCATATTCATGTGGTCTTGACTCGCATGAATAGCTTTCTGACAGCGATGTGACAAAGAAGAAGTTCATTTACTGCTTGTTGCACTTGAAACGATGCAACGGTGTTCCTGTGATTCTAGAACGGCAATATATTTTGACGGTTTTATCAGGAAAACCGTGTCATTCGATTTACCCATTCTGACATTCATGTATATGTTAGTAGTATTTATATAACATGTTCAGTGTTTGCTTTGAACACAGTAAGCATATCGTTCTCTACTTAATCGGTCCCTTTCAGACTGGGTGATACATGTGTTATGGACCCCATCGGATATGTTGAAATTATATTTTAACGCCCTTCTCATAACGGCTTGAATGCAACCGATGGAATAGGGTGATCTATTTTAAGGGTTAGACCGAGTCGTGTAGAATTTTGCGTTTTGACCATTTCAATATTTATTATTCCCAATTGTTTTAAACCTCCCTCCTGATTTAGTCCATCGCGAAACCGTTTCGCTGATATCCAAAAGGTAGTGTGTAAATAGTAAAATCCGCAGTTGATTTAGTACAGAAAAGTGCATACTTTTGTTAAAAATTTAGGTTTGGTAGTTAGATCTGGTAACTTGCCAAATAAGTACGGAGTCGACCCATTGAACTTGTCGTTTTCGAACTTGTCGATTGCAACGAGTCGACAAACATAGAGGTCCACAATCGCACCAAATCCATGGGTTTTCCATTTTATTTTGATTAATGTTGGAACAAACATCGAATAATTTAATAGTTTGTTTGATGATTTCACCAAACAAATTTGCTCAAACATTAACATGTCGTAGTGGTTACTAGACAGGTTTAATTGTTCTCAAAATGATTTTGAAATGAGACGAACAAGAAAATTGAGACGAGGAGGGACATTTAACGCGATTGCGAAGACAGCTAGACAAATCAACCAACTGACGAAAATATGTGGTCATGGAAGCATGTGTCATATCGATGGTAGTAATTATAATGTTTATGCATTATCGTCATAGCAGCACTTTTTGGTAGTAATTAAGATTCGTTGACATTTATGTATTACGCTAGCTGTGATGCAAACATACACTTAACATATCTTATCTAAATAAGGAACGCACGCACGCAATCACGCACGCACACAAACTCATACACATACACACACACACACATACACACACACACTTTATTTTGACAGCTTACTACTATCTATCTAACTATCATATGTATTATTAGTACGAATTGTTTAGTTCATGAGTGCGAAATATGAATACACCTGTTTTATATATATATATATTTATATATATATATATATATATATATATATATATATATATATATATATATATATATATACCATTCATTATTACGCCATTCATTCAGAGCTTTGTGTGCTGCTGAACTCATTGAATACACTGATTGTCAGCGCTCAGGGACACATTTAAAACAGGTTGAAACTCAGAAGAAGTGGTTTACAACCTCCTACTAGAATGCCTGCTGAGGAATCTAGTATCTAGCTGTTTGCACACTAACATTTCACCTAATGGCTCTAGTGAATTAGCTAACTGGTATAAACATTTCCATTCTATATGGAAGTTACACCTAAATAATATAAAGTCTGAGCTTACAATAAATACAATTCTTCGATACAAAAAGTTGATGCATGGATTGTGATCGTCGTATACTCCACAAGGAGCGTTAATAAGCGCGTTTTCATATTGTTTGGCCTATATATATATATATATATATATATATATATATATATATATTTATATATACATATACACATATATATATATATATATAAATATACATATATATATATATATATATATATATATATATATATATATACATATACATATATATATATATATATATATATATATATATATATATACATATACATATATATATATATATATATATATATATATATATATATACATATACATATATATATATATATACATATACACATATATATATATATACATATACATATATATATATATATATATATATATATATATATATACATACACACACATATATATATATATATATATATATATATATATATATATATATATATATATTATATATACATCAACTATTGCCCAAACATGTAAAATTGATGAAATCTAAAAAAAATTCTTAACAAATGCCATACATCTGAGCAGAAAGAGCCTCAGCAGTCATGCACCCAGCACAGTTTTGCGTGTAAAGAGGACACCAAATTTGAAAAGTGTTTTTCTTCAGGCGTGGTCCAAACGATTGTTTTCTATCAATGTTGCCACACATTTGGTGCAACACCATGACTAATTTACAACTAACTTTACTTGGATACGGTCTCCTTTGACTAAACTATGGTTTGGGGTCTGCTTTGTCTGCCGGTTTGACCGAATATGGTAAACGTGTTGCCAATTATGGAACCAAAAACCGATTAAAAGTAAAAACTTGCATTTTAAGTGAGTAAAAGTTATTGTAACTTGAGGCATAGAACCTACTGAAACATTGACATTGTTCGAAGCACTAAACTAATTGCATCAACGAAATTTCAAAAACATTTAGGACAAAGCAGAGGTGCCTCGTGTAAAGGTGACAACAAAATGTTTGTGTCCCTTTATACGGCGAACAACAACTCCACAGAGGTGTACAAATGAAATTATGCTTTTTTGTAAAAAAAGAGTTAGCTCATTTGACCTTTGTACATGTCCCAGATAACCTGATAAGAGCACAACTACAGTGAGGACTTGTCTTGTGAGTACTGGGAATTGGGTTAATAATTAATTTGTTATTTTTTGTAGTTCCGAAACACTGCATTTTTCTCACACTGGCAGCAAGCAATTGTTAGAACAATAAATGGTTCTGAAAAAAAAACATATAAGTGCTACAAACCCATTATACTATGTTTGCCCATTGTAACATCAGAAATATAGATGAACAGCAAATTACCAAAATATCATTAGTGGGGGACCAACTTTTCATTCTTTTCTGAAGTGATATGAATTAGGTTAATAATAAGTCTGACAGAAAATTTAAATTTAAAATACTCACCTGAAGCTACGTAGATATACATGTAGACTGTGACAGAACAGTAAATTAAACAATGTTGACAATATATACCAGATATACAATTTATTTTCCGAATTCAACTTAACAATGTATTCCAGGAAAAAACATGAAAGTGGCACCTCCATATCATAATATAAGCACACAAATGTCAGAGTTGTCATGGGGAAGTTCATAGTTCAACTTCTTTTTACTGTTTGAAAAGCTTCTTGGCCTTCGTCAAGTCAAATTTGATGAGGAGCCGCGAGCCAACCATCACATATTCTGGTACTGGGCGTTTGCTGATGATATCACTTGCTGGATGGAGAAAAAAACGTCTTCACGTTGTGGCCAGGTATAAAGGTTTCTGTTGTTTTCTACCTTGTATGACAAGCTGTAAACACCTTCAAGTATCAAAGCTACCTGTGATAAAAAGAGGACAGAATAAGGGTCAATCATTAACTTGTCATTTTCAAATAAAAAATAAAATTGTCTCTTATTGGTTGAACACAAGATTGCAGCTGTGAACATTGAAGGTCTGGGATAATGAAGGGTCTTAATCTTCCAATGTAATCATAGTGGTAAAATCAAACTTACCATGGCTACATGCATCTGATCTGGTTTATTCGTCTTGCCTGTGTTCTTTACTCTAACAGCAACATAATTGTGCACTGCTATCACATCAGTAGCAGTAACTGCACCTAAGTTAACAGCAATTAAATTGTATCAAATGTTAATCCGCAGTCATTAGTATGGTGTTTTCCTTTAAAACAGGTAATAACACACCATATGCAGTGCTTGTTGTGCTACTGAAATTATACACACATAGTCAGTCAAGAGCTTTAGGTAAGGTGCGGTGGATGTGGTTGCCATTGCCCGCTGTATTGTTCCGCTATCGATCGAGTGGCTTGGTTCACACAGGCCGAATTGCATCCACTTCACACCTAAAGCTCTCACGTGTGGGAGAGAGGGAGGACAGAGCAAACATGAAATACACCTGGTGCTCAGCCAGCACTTACAGAAAGGGGGCTGGTATTTTCACCATACATGTACTCACCTCTGGTGTTCTCATCTGCACTTTTCTCCTCTTGACTGTCCTCTTCTGCCCTCTTCTCATCTTCACTGTCCTCATCTGCACTCTTCTCATCTATGACGGCGCTGTCCTCTTCTGCACTCTTCTCATCATCACTGTCGTCATCTGCACTCTTCTCATCATCACTGTCCTCATCTGCACCCTTCTCGTCATCACTGTCCTCATCTGCATCCTTCTCATCTCAATTCCTTTCCCAGTGACAAGGCACGACGTAAAAAGGAACACGACGTAAAACTGGGACACGAAATTTTAGTCTTCAACTTCTCGGAAATTGAAAAAATGGCGACGGTTCAGCCTTCCTCGGCATGTGTAGTACATCCGGGAGATTTGATAACGTGACCTTTTCATTCACAAATTTCACCGGAAGTGGTTGGCTACTAGTGGACAATAATTCCAACGTAATTGATTTGCGGGACACAATTTTCGCTGCTTCATAAGATAGTTGTGTGATTTTTTTCAAATATGTTTCTACTGAGCTTTATTGGAATCATCGTCAGTTTAATGTTTTAGTTCCAAATTTACCAGACGTCAAATTTGACAGTTCAGCACTTTGCCTTTTTGATTCTGTAGCCTTTAAATTGCAGTTTCATGCGTAAATTTTGGGACACGACAATTTACGTCGTGGTAACAGATTTGCGTCAGCTGCGGTACAAATACTGTACACACCTAGACACTAAGTAATGTACACACCTGTACACCCCTAGACACTAAGTACTGTATGAAACACTTATTTATTATTGTTGTTTTATTTAATGATAAAATAAATGAAGTTAAGGCATTATGGGGAATAGTAAACCACTTGAAAGTTAAGATAAATGTCATGTCATAAAAAGGACAAAATGAGGGGACACAACAAACAATTTCGGTGTTACCAATAAAATGGTCAAGTATTTTTTATGTCAAGATATACACAGATGAGACTCTGACACAAGCTCTGTGATATTATATAAATCAAAGCTGCGTGTTCAATTCAAAATAATGAAATGGAAAGCATGGAAATTAGATACCGATGAAATTGCTAACTGGCCCCCTAATAAATGGAGTCACCCATATACATATATCACCTCTTTTCGTACATCCCGCGTGGCAAGTCAATATACCATTGTTCAATCAGCGGTTATGGTCTGAAAGAGTCGAACAACATTTAACGACTGTTTGAACAGCTGTTGGTGAAGCAGTATTTGTTGTAACATTCTCAATATTGACACAGTAAACAAGACCTATCCCAATGACACATAAGCATGACAGTTGAGTAGTAGGAGGAGTAGTATTAGGCTAAGGTGCGAGATGTAGTATGTAATTAACAACTGTCTACATTTAGTGACAAACAGACACACATATACACATATGTACTTTTTTTGTGTCTATATGCATATGCTTCAACAAGTGAAGGCATAAACAATATGCAAATATTAAATAACTATCAAATAAGTGTTCAGGAGACTCACGTTTAGACTACGATACAGCCAGTCTCACACTAGCCACCCAGGCCACCAGTCGGCCTTTTTTTTTTTTGTATTTACATTCGGCAACTTATCATAATACTACGTCGTGCCAAGGTATTCTCACAATCACGCATACATTTCCATAAATTTCGAGCATACAAAATTATTCCCACTTACGGATTTATGGGTTGTTTCAACCGCATGCAATCAAAATGATCAGTTATTTACGTTTTACCTGCTATTGATATTGCCGCTACAATCGAATGGTTTGCAAAATCTTAACATGAGAATGTAACGTTTCACTGTGACGCTAATGGGAATTACAATTGCTTTTATTTTTAATAACAAATATATTAGGAAATAATGCCCGCGTGCGTGTGTGTGTGTGTGTGCGTGCGTGCGTGCGTGCGTGTGTGCGTGTGTGTGTGTGTGTTTGTGTGTGTGTGTGTGTGTGAGTGTGTGTGTGTGTGGGTGTGTGTGTATGTGTGTGTGTGTTTTTGTGTGTGTGTGTGTGTGTGTGTGTGTGTGTGTGTGTGTGTGTGTGTGTGTGTGTGTGTGTGTGTGTGTGTGTGTGTGTGTGTGTGTGTGTGTGTGTGTGTGTGTGTATGTGTACAGCAAAGAACGCAACAGTGGGGAGATGTTCTGGTTTAAGTTTAAGTTCGCAACGCCAGCGGATGTGGAATACTGGTCTATGGCCACCTGTACAGACGCTTCACGTAGCATGCGAAGCACATGTCCAAACAGACTCCATCGAGCTTTGATGGAAGACAACCTCAGTGGGTTGCACGCATATTTTCGGTAGAGGGCGTTGTTTGAGATTCGCTTAAGGTAACTGATACGGTTGACCTGTCTCAGCTGTCGACGATGGAATGCATAACACCTGACCCATTCCGTTGGTATTAGTCCCCACGTGCCCATGTTGTACAGTCGCAGCTGGAGGTCTTGGGAACACGGTGGTATCTGACCCAGAGAGACCACAGCTTCCGGAAAGCCACAATCACAAGTTGCTTTCTCCTTGCCACGTCCCCAAGTAGAGAATCTAGCTTGTGTGTTATGCGCCAGTCCTCTACAACATGGTTGTTTCTTCCCTGAATGTTGGTTCGTATTGTTGTGGCTTCTTTAATGTTAAGATACCATTTTGGCAGGCATCACAACCAAGAATTGGCTGGCATTTCTGATGAAATCAACGTCTCGGCGCATGCATTGTAGTATGATATTTCAGTGTTTTTTGAGGGCGTTGCGGCAAGTTGTCTCTCAGAACACGGAGGGCGGCTTACAAGTAGATCAAGAAGAGTAGTCTCTATGCGGTGTACCAGTGGTGGGTATTTCTCCAGTCTCAATATTGGTTCCAGCGTTGTTTCTGAAAGGAGCAAACGAATAATTCGCCTTTCCAATTGGCAGATGCGGCCATGTCGAAATTCGTCTTGTCCTTGAGAGAAGAACACGTTGACTTTGTCGGCTACGCGTGCAAGTAATACTAATCACAGAGTCGTTCGTAGTGCATTAAGTAGCACGATTGGTCTTAGACTGGTCATTGCACCTATTGGCTTTCCAGGTTTCGAGAGCAGTATCAAAACCCCATCACCAAGAGAGGGGAGAGAGAGAGGGGGTGGAGAAGGGAGACAGAGGGGGAGGGAGATATATATATATATATATATATATATATATATAGAGAGAGAGAGAGAGAGAGAGAGAGAGAGAAAGAGAGAGAGAGAGAAAGAGAGAGAGAGAAAGAGAGAGAGAGAAAGAGAGAGATAGAGAGACAGCGAGACGGAGGGAGAGAGTAATCAAACACTTTAGTAGCCGCTTGATCTGACAGTTATAACAGTAACTTTGTTTGCAGAACATTGCTAGTTAGACCAGACTTGAGGTTATTTTGGTGGGGACAGTTTGTTGCAAAAATATTGACGCAGATCATCCTCGTGATCCATGTGTAATTCTGCCTCTAAAGGTTAATTGCCTGGTTGTTTGTCGACCATAAATTAATAGCACATATTATTGTTTAATACAGGAAGTTGATCTTAGTGCAATTCCACAGTTTTAGTAATGTACCGAGATCCTGACCAAATAAAACGTGTCCTCTACAGATAAATGTATACACTTGTTTGCTTGTTTGTTTGGTTCACTGGCATATGTGACAATCATCCCAACATTAAGCAGGGCATATTCATGACAACGGTGGAGTCTCGTCTGTTCTACGGATGTGAATCGTGGATACTGACAAAACATTAAAACAAACAACTAGATGGGTGATACACAAGAATGCTGCGAACCGTTTTCAATATTCACTGGCAGAAACGTTGGATTATCGTACAGGGGAATGAACACAGTTACCGACAGGATACGGAAAAGGAAGATGGGCTTTGCTGGGAAAATATAGAGACACTATGATGAAATGACGTTAAGGACAATCCAGTGGCAACTAGCGCATGCAAGACAAGTTTTTACATTTATATACTGTCAAAAGAGGGATGAGGGATATAGATGTTGCGTAGACACAGCTAGAACAAGTGGCTGGCATTACTGAATTCACGACTGACAATCGGTGCACATACTAGAGTACACCATCTTGTAAATCATCCTTACTTTAGTGTCTCAATCACACTGTAAACCTCGACACACAAGACTAGACTATATTGTGGTTCGCGCGCACACACACACACACACACACACACACACACACACACACACACACACACACACACACACAAACACACACACACATACATACACATAAACACACATACACACACACACACACACACACACACACACACACACACACACACACACACACACACACACACACACACACACACACACACACACACACACACACACACACACTCTCTCTCTCTCTCTCTCTCTCTCTCTCTCCAAATGGCTATACGTTATTATGTCGTAACATTGATAAGTCCTCAGCGCAGGTGTCTACGAAGAAGTTGCGATTGAATATTTAAGTGGGACATGTATCGACGCTCTCTGATGCTGTAATGAAATAGTATAGTTATCACTGTTCTCCCACATTAATCAATAATGCAAAATCAGTTTGCATTTACGTCTCGGTTAAAACCCAGGTGATTGTGAACAGTTTGAACTTCGCTTCCTTTGCTGCATTTCGTGGCACTTTACCAATGTGACAGTATGTGTTGCTGACCTGAAACTAAAAACAATAAGCACTCAATTTTCAAACGATCTTACCCAGAACGCATCGTACAGCGAGCTGTTGCCGCACATAGATAACCAGTATATCTCGACAGCCATCTGTATCGATATGTGGTATGAACTACACTGACATCATGCGGCGATTACGTATACCTATGGTCGCTGCTCACGTCACATTAATTTCAAGTCGTTCCAAAGGTTATGGTGCGTCAGATGTGTGAAACAGCAACTGTGTGCTGTCGTTGGCCACTTGTTGTTTATATTGTCATAGGCTACTCAGCAAACGTTTTGGGACGAGGGCAAACATTTGGAGTGCTATGTTTAGGCGGGCCAAAGCTTTTAAGCACGGACAAACACAGTGCACAAATATTGTTTTTATTATCTGCTTTGCCAGGGTAAAAAATATGGTACTGTAGAAGTAGAACATGGAAACATTTTCGAAACAACACAAGAGAAGTGTGATGTATTGAAACGTATTTATTACGACCGCATGGTTTGGTCATTGCGCCGGCACAATACAAGTAATTGAACTCCGAACTCAGGTGGTGAAACCGGGAGCATAGATTTTCCCATACTCGACATCCCTCCCAACTTTAGTGAGAAACACGCTCAACCGAGACTTAAAAAAGTGTCCTGTAAACAGTAATAGTTCTTGATTACTGTGTGGAAAGTCCAAACTAGAGCGTTATAAAACAAATTACTGTTAGAAACAAGCAAAGCACTACTGGGTTCAATGTGATACTACTTAACAAGATTACAAGTCCAAGCGTTCAGGTTGCTTCCTGGTGCGTGTAGAACGACGAGGCTCTGCTACGGATACAGCAGCAGGCACAATGTCAGCTTGCTGACTTGGTGCGGGCGGCTTAGCTGGTGAGCGAAGCTGCACCTGTTGATAGGCCTCAGACTCTTCACAAGACTCGGCCACGTCCTCTGGGAATGTCTCCAACGGCGTAGGCTAGACCGATGGCGTCACCTGATTACTCGACAGTCTTCCTTGCAGCTGATCGCTGTGATGTCGTGCAATAGTGCCATCTTCTAGACGGACGGTGTACGATACCGGCCCAGTCTGACGATGATTCGTGCCCGGTACCCAACTTGCAATGTTACCGTGGTACCGTAGAGCATACACCAATTCACCAGGTTGGAAAGTTCGAACTTTGGCATGACGGTCATGTTTCGGCTTCTGTTTGGTCTGTTCAGCTACGACCTTTACACCTACGTCTGGTCTGATCAGGTGAAGTCGGGTTTTTAGCTGTCGATGTATTAATAGTTCAGCTATGCCCGTCGTGGAGTGAGGTGTGATGCGGTAATCGAAGAGGAAACGTGCTAGCTTGGTTTCCAAGTCACCTCCATGCATGCTCTTTACTCCTTCTTTTACAATTCCAACGGTGATGTCGTGCAATAGTGCCATCTTCTAGACGGACGGTGTACGATACCGGCCCAGTCTGACGATGATTCGTGCCCGGTACCCAACTTGCAATGTTACCGTGGTACCGTAGAGCATACACCAATTCACCAGGTTGGAAAGTTCGAACTTTGGCATGACGGTAATGTTTCGGCTTCTGTTTGGTCTGTTCAGCTACGACCTTTACACCTACGTCTGGTCTGATCAGGTGAAGTCGGGTTTTTAGCTGTCGATGTATTAATAGTTCAGCTATGCCCGTCGTGGAGTGAGGTGTGATGCGGTAATCGAAGAGGAAACGTGCTAGCTTGGTTTCCAAGTCACCTCCATGCATGCTCTTTACTCCTTCTTTTACAATTCCAACGGCTCGTTCGGCTAGGCCATTAGAGGCAGGGTGGTGTGGAGCACTCGTAATGTGTTTGATGCCATTGTGTCGGCAGAAATATTGAAACTCTTCACTGATGAAACCAGTGGCGTTGTCGCTGACGATGACCTCAGGGATGCCATGAGTGCTAAACGACTGTCGCAGTTTGCTGATAGTAATAGCTGATGTTGAGCCTGACGTAAGGTGAGCGTCTATCCACTTCGAATGGGCGTCAATTACCACCAGCATCATTCTGCCCATGAATGGACCTGCATAGTCGATATGCAGTCGCGACCAAGGTCTATCGGGGAATGACCATGGTTGTAGGGGAGCTTCCGTAGGTCTGGGCCGGCTACGCATGCATATGTCGCAGGTTTTGGCCGTTTTCTCAATGTCTTGATCGATACCAGGCCACCACATCAGACTGCGGCCTACGGCTTTCATGCGGACGATCCCAGAGTGTGCGTTGTGCAGTTCTTCCAACAGTGCTTGGCGGTGGGCACTTGGAATAATCACTCGTGTGCCCCACATGAGACAACCATCATGGATGCTGAGTTCATCTCTTCTTTGAGTGTACGGCTTCAGGAGTTCGTTGTCGTCATGATCTAGAAATCCATCCCTCGTCGTGATGAAGACTTGTGACAACACCGGGTCACGCGATGTTTCACGACGTATGTCACTTGCAGTGACAGGAGACATGTCCAAATACTGCATCGTCAGTATCGTGTCCGCTGTCACTGGTACATGTCTCGGAGCGCCACCTACAGGAAGGCGGCTAAGAGCGTCTACTTTAACTGCTTGTTGCGAGTCTGTAAACTCGATGGCGTACTTGTCCAGTACAGCCTGCAGTTGAGGTTTCTGCTTCCGTGTTGAGTGTGCTGTATTCAACTGATGAACCACACCCCAGTCCAGTTTGAGTTTACTCAGCCAGTTCCTGCCAAGTAAGCTTGGACCGTTGCCAGGCACGACCATGAGCGGAAACTGATGTCGGTCGCCAGTTGTAGCTTCTACCATGACGTTGATGACACCCATGATCTTCACACACTGTCCTGTATGTGCGAAGCGTGTCCTTTGTGGATCTCATGTTAGGCCGTGCCGAGTTTCGCCAGTGTTTGTGCAACGTTTCTTCGCTGATAATGGAGAGAGTGGCACCTGTATCTACTTCCAGCAGAAGCGTCTTCCCATCTACTTGTATTTGGGTAACGATCGGATCTGGACGTGTTCCCGTCAGACTGAACATGTTGTATGTCGCTCCAGTGTGTTCAGATGGGACACAGTCTTGTATCGGTGCCGTCAGCTGATGAGTGCGGTTTCTTTTCCCTTTTTCAGCTTTCTGTTTTGCGAAACAGTTGCTGATGATGTGTCCATCTTTGTGACAATATCGGCATTGAGCATCTTTGTAGTGACACTCGTCCGCCGAATGAGACGTTTTGCCACATCTGAAACATGGTTTCTGACGATTCTGAGCGGGTGGTTTCTTCTCCCACTTTCTCATTGAATGCTAGCGGGCGGTCACTTTGTTTACACACGGTGTACTGTCGTGTGCAGCAGCGTTTAACTGAGCAGTGTTAACAGCAGCTGATTCCATGGCAAGTGCCATTTGTAGAGCGTTTTTGAAATCAAGGTCGGCTTCTCCCAACAATCGTCGTTGGATTGCCGAATCTGCTACACCACAAACTAACCGGTCCCTCAGATTTTCTTCCAGGATCAACTGAGCAGTCATCTGCGCACCAGCCTTCGTTTGACCAAAATCACAGTTTCTGGCCAGATTTTTCAGTTCAGCTACAAAGTCACCTATTGGTTGTTCCTTCTTCCTGTACGCAGAATAGAAGTTGTACCTTTGCAAAATTGTGTTTGGTTTCGGTTCAAAATGCGTTTGTAGCAATTTGCACAGTCCAACGTACGTCAGGTCAGCCGGCGTACGTGGCGATGCCAGGCTGCGGAGCAAAGTATAAGTTTCGGCACCCACGGCTGTTAAAAGTATTGCGCGACGCTTACTTGCGGCGGCATCGTCAATGTCATTGGCCTCAAAATAAAACCCTAACCTGTCCTGGTAGGAAGACCAATCCTTCCCCGTAAACTCCGGCAAGTTGCCGTGCCGTGACATGTTTTGAATGCTGGCGCCTGTTGTTTTTCGTGAAGCCGATTTGACGCGTTGTAGTTTTCCGTGACTGTTGCGGGAAAACTGTGATTACAGTCAGTCTCAGCGTAACTTTGGCTTCCTGTTTGCTAACCTTCTATGTGCAGTGATGATCACTGAGGATCAGAGTATACTTGCTGACATGAAGTTTTCATCCTCGTCGCCAAATGTGATGTATTGAAACGTATTTATTACGACCGCATGGTTTGGTCATGGCGCCGGCACAATACAAGTAATTGAATTCCGAACTCAGGTGGTGAAACCGGGAGCATAGATTTTCCCATACTCGACAAGAAGTCAACACATCTAATGAATGCAGTCAATGCGAAGGATGGTGCTTTGGCACTGGGCATGAAAGCCTTCTTGAACAATGCTGCGTGAGTAAATGGCACCTGATGTTGAGCGAGTAAGTAACATATGCGATAGCTGGCTTCATCAAGATGGCTTGAAGTGTCTGTTAACACAGATACTCTCTTCGTCTCGCCCAAGTATGCATCGAATCGTTTCTTGAACTCCTTCATGCGTTCCTCTTTTCCCACATATGCACCGTCAAAGCACATTTTATGCTTCGAATCGTAATGCCGTTTCACGTTATAACGTTTCAAATCAGCAACGCTTTCTCTGCATATCAATCACATCGCTTGTTGGTCATTTTCGCGATAGCAAAAGAAGTACTCGTGCTCCCAGGCAGCGTCAAACGCTCTCTTTCCGGAATAATTAAAACGACGTTTTTATCCGAAATACGGCATTGTCCTGAGATTCACAAATTCAATGTTAGCCGTTGTCGAAGATGATTTGTTATTGAGCGGTGTTTCATCCGGGTTTCTGGGAATCGAACGTTAACTTCCGTTATGTTAACAGTAGCGCCGTCTAGCGAACATCACTGCAAAGGTGAAGGTTATTGCTATTAAATGTGTACGACGAATTGACATTAAGTGAACAACAAAATTAATGCTTCATAATATTTAAAATTTGTGAGAAAAAAATTATATTGCTGGCACGGTCACGCGGGCAAGTTGAAAGCGGGCAGCGGGCCAAATGTGGCCCGCGGGCCAGAGTTTACGAACCGCTGGGCTAATCAAACATCGCCTATGAAAATGCATGTCATCGCGAGGTGAAGGGGAATAGACCAACAGGAAGTGTAGTAACTTGTCACCTTCGATTTCAAACTTCGCCCAGGCATGTGAACTGGAGAGGAAACTTCCTCAACGCTTTCATTAATGTTGAGTACATCATTGAGGGATACTGCGACAACTCGGATTGTGCCAGCCCAACCACACGTAATCGTAACACGTAACGCATACGCCCACGCTCAAATACACAGTTTTGCCACGTATAATATTTGAAAAGATCTCGTGAATGTGATTGACTGTTTTTCTAGCTTGACACACCAATGGACTCAATCGCAGCTCACAATGTGAAACAGGCGTCACCAGAAATTATCAAATTATTGGCAAATCGTTCAAAATCATCAGAATACATACCATCTAAGTGTGGTCTGACCGCCAGCCGTAGACGGTTGAAAATAATATTCATGCCTAGACCCTGTGTGTTTGATGTTTACGAGTGGTTTTTTTTATTAATTAGACGTGTATAACTGTTATCTGCTCAGAGCCAGTTTTTTGTTTAACTATCTGTGCAACTTTGGCTGCTTTGATGTACGAAAGTAGGCATACGTTGGCAACAACGTACATAATTACGACATGCCTACCCCTCGCCGCATGCAAAGAATACACGAGTGCCTACACAGTAATTATAATTCCGCGTTGTTCTTACAGTAGCCGACTAAATTGAAATCAAGCAAGCATCGGTCTGCGCATCGTAGTCGTAATATGAAATCAACACAAAATGTATCCCCTATGCCTGTTCTATAAACACAACTAATTTATGCTTTTATAATATAACAAAGTTTAATTTAAACGTAATATTCAAGTACCGCCTTCTAGCGAACAACATGTGTTGTAAATTGGTTGCAGAAAATTTAATTCGGAACTCGTGTGATTGAAAAAAAAACATACGTAATATACTAGTAGCGCCTTCTAGCGAACAACATGTGTTGTAATTTTTTTGCAGAAAATTTAGTTCGGAACCCATGTGATTTTAAAAAGCCTACGTTTTTGCCCAGCATTTCCTTAGTTTATTTCTATGTGAATGGAGATGAATACTAAGTTAACATTTCGGCCAACTTTTATTGAAATCACACTATTCCTTGTGGGTACAATGTGGCTGCTGAAAACAGTCTTGCTAATGTTGATGCTGAAGTAGCTGGTACTGTAACAAAACCCACACCCCTTTTTACATAAATAAATTATAAATGAACATTTATGCACAGTTTTACAGAACATACATTAATCTTTGTTGGTCAAATATTAAGTAAATATTGTCGAAATTGAGATATTTTTCGGTGACTTAATAAATTACATAACATTTTAAATGTGTTATGCATATCTGACATATTATGCTTTATATAATATTATTATATCAAATTGCAATATTCCTGCAAGTTTTATATATGAATAGTAAATAAATATCGTGTCATGATTGACTATGACCAGAGCACAGTATTTTGGAAATTTGGCTCGTGACGTTGCTGTTACTATGTCAGGTATTAAAACATGTACTGTCTTGTTATATAGATAAATAATAAATGAACATTTTAGCCAAGTTTTACTGAAGTTACATTATGCCTTGTGTCTCAAATATTGAATATTGTTGAAATTGAGCTATATATGTTTTTTCCGTGACTTGACTTAATTGACTTAAAATAGTCAATTTTACAGTTTTTTTATGTGAATTTGACATATTATCCTTCATGTAATATGAACATATCAAATTGCAAAATTCCTGCAAGTTTTATATTTGAACAGTAAATAGATATCTTGTCATGGCTATTTTTGCTAATTTGCTGCTGACGTAGCTGTTACTATATCATAAATTAAAGTAATATGCACGGGACCATCCAACTTTGTTTTTGCTATTTGGACTTTTAAGGTCAATCTATGCCATTTAAAGTTTTATTACTTTTATTTCAGGGTAATCGGCCACCTTAACCTACTTTGACTTGCTGAAGACACACGTGCGCACGCACCGCACGTACACACACGCACCGCAAGCACGCATACACACACTCACACACGCACACTCGTACACATAAACACACACACACACACACACACACACACACACACACACACACACACACACACACACACACACACACACCACACACACACACACACACACACACACACACACACACACACACAAACACACACACACACACACACACACACACACACACACACACACACACACAAACATTCTTCACTAATGTATGTGTGTGTATATATATATATATATATATTAATATATATATATATATATATATTAATATATATATATATATATATATATATATATATATATATACATATATATATATATATATATATATATATATATATATATATATATATATATATATATATATATATATATATGTATATATATATATATATATATATATATATATATATATATATATATATATATATTGTGCTTTCAGTTGGTACTGATGTGATAATAATGGAGAGTGCAACTTATAGCTGGGACGGAGTAACGCCTGTGCTCAGAGGGTACGTCTGGCTAATGTATATAACAACGCACCATTGGATTCACTATATCTGCTATTCCAGCACTCGACAGTATCATATCATATATATATATATATATATATATATATATATATATATATATATATATATATATATATATATATATATATATATATATATATATATATATATATATATATATATATATATCGTCCCCCTTTCCCAGCGTTCTATCTGTCTCCTTAACTATCGAATCTCCCAAAAACACCCTCGCTCTCCTCCTCACCCTCTCTATCGCTACATCAGTGTAGCTCTTGCGTCGGATCTCTTCCGTCGTATTCTGTCCAGCAGTCATGTCACCAGGCAAGATGTTGTCCACCTCCCCCTCGCCCATCAACTTATCACTTTTTCTTCCCGTCTGCGGGCTATATTGCGCTCCTGGTTTTTTCACTCCCGTTGCCTTCCCTCCCGTGTCCTTCCCTCTCGTCTCCTTCGCTCCCGTCTCCTTCCCTCTCCCGTCTCATTCCTTACCGTCTCCTTCGCTTCCGTCTCCTTCCCTCCCGTCTCCTTCATTACCATCGTCCATCGTCCAGTCTACCTCCGCCCTCTAACCTGATCCCTCTCAGGCTGAGCTGAGCTTTCCCTTGCATGTTTCTCATCAACTTCCCCCACGTTATCATCCTCTGCCCCCCCCCCCCCCACCGGAACCACTGGCACAAACCACCTTTTCCCTTCCCACCAATGCCACAACGAGCTGCCTCAGCCGTTCCATCTCCCCTTCATCTTCGCATATCCCTTACTCAAAACAATCCGCCTGAACTTCAGCTCAGAACTTCTCGCACCCGGACTTGACGATGTCCACCCAGTTGCTACAACTGCTGCATACTAAATGCCTGGTGGCCTTTGAATGAATTTGTCAAAGTTGCGCTTTATCTGGACGAGGCAGTTTCCAAACGTCTTGCTTAGGAGCGAGCCCGTGTCCTCTGCATTGATTACATGCTCGCTCATCCGCACCAACATGTACAGCGAGTTGAATGTGTCAAGTTTATGAAGGAATTCTATGAGGCTGAGGAGTTCCGACTCAAGACTGGGGGAAAGTTCGGCCATCATCTTTCTCACAGCCGTGTTGATCTGTCTCTGTCGGGCACTGGTTGGCTTTTGTGGACTAATGGATGCCTCTTTCCCACTCTCCACCTGATCTTTGTTCTCGGCTGCCAGTTGGAAGAAGTGGACACAGAAGTCTTGCTCTGCGAGACACACGGGCACCAGCTCATTCAGCACGTGCTGGAATATCTGGTCAAGTTTGGCCCTGCCGGACAGGTCAACATCTGACCCATGGTGAGATGACGCATCTAGAGCATTTGTGGAGCCAGACTTGCGACTGTCAAATGCTTTGTGTAGACTAGAAACGGAATCACTGAGAGTGAATCTCTGACTGGGGAGGAGTGACCCTTTCCTCTCAAGTTTTGATGGGGTCAACTTCACCTTTGCCTGTTCCATGAAATCTCTGACATCGCGGTCATAGAGTCGACTCAGACTGCTTGTGTACACCTTGGTGAGTTTTTCGAAGCTCTCCGGTTCTGCGGTCTTGAGCCAGGCCATGAGGTCAGCGGCATAAGGTCACGCTGACTGGCCGTGTGACGGGGCAGAGTCAACTCACTGGCATATTGACTCAGTGTCTCACACATCTCATTGCCCTGATGTATAAAGAGGTTGTTGAGGTGGTGACCCAGTCTCATGGCAAACGTTGCTTTCAGTCGGGTGAATCTCTTCCGCTGCTCCTGGACTGCAGCCATCCGGGAGAGGGATGGATGTATCTCAGCAGCCATACAATGCTGCAGTCGTATGGCTGCTTCACTGCACTGCTCTATTCCCCTGCTGGATGACAAGTCACCGTCCAGCAATGCCTTCATATGCTCATGGTCCAGGTCCAACTGGTTCACGAGACTGTCGAGTTCTTGCAGCAGTTTCTGGTTGTTTCTTGTCTTCACTTGGATCAAAGTGTCTTTGTCCTTCATAAACTCCATCAAGTCCTTCACTCCCTTCAGTTTGAGATCATACTCCTCAAGACGCTCCTCCACACGGACAGCCTCATGGACACCCTGGTCTAGGAGGACCATCAGCTCAAGGACCTGGTCCTCACAACCCATTATTGAGTGGATGTTTGCCCCATCTAAGACAGAGAAGTCCTTGGAGAGTTGGTCAGCGAATGCCTCGGCATTGCTGATTGCGTACTCGCACCCAGACATGAGCTTCTCAATATCTACTTCCTCACGCTCTGACAGGGCATGCCAGTCAGAGTCAGATGCCCCCAGCACGGCCTTCTCCTGCCCCGAGTGGTCACTCTCCAGGCTCTCCCCAATCTCTTCAAGAACTCCCGCAGGAATGTTGATAAACTCTGGCTTCTGGATGAGATATCTCTGACACAGTTTCCAGAGGTACTGTATGAATGTCAACTTCTCCTGGATGCTGCTGGCAATCCATTTGTAGACTTTGTCGAACTGAAGCTCAAAGTCAGGGGTGTCCCTGGTTGCATCTCTGGCATCAAGCACCTTGAGTTCTCTCAAGGCCCAAGATAACTTCTTCTTGAATGTGTCTCCGCGATCCTGCTTCTTTACCTGATAGATGTGGGCTTGGATGGGCTTCTCCGTGGTCACTGCAGCACAGAGGAAGCTTGCCTTCTTCTTGCGGCCTGGCTTGGTGACGTGCACTACAGCAATGAGACGTTCCTCACTGGGCAGGAACACCTCTCTCTGGAGGGTGTGTTTGATGGCTGTCATTCTTGTGGGATCTCACTCACAACAAAAACAGCACCGCCTCCTCTTTTCACTTCCTGTGACGGACGGCGCAGTCTCTGTTCAATTCGGTTGAGTACACATGTCAGAGTACAAAACCCAATCTCGAAGAGATGGGACAGACAAGGCATCATCATCGGCATTGGGCGACATCGCGACTATCACGTCAAACTTCCCAGTGGCCGAGTCTACTGGAGGAATCGTCGTTTCCTGAGAACAACGAGATCGTCATCGGACGATGACGACAACGCTGACGACAGCGAATCACATCACGACGACAGCGATGAATCGCAAACCGCGATTCACAGCGCACCACGTCGAAGTACACGTCGGCGTACTCCCAGAAAATGACTGTCACTTTAAAGTATAGTCTATAACTCTTACTACAAGACACAGACTTTAAAAGAAAGGAGGGAATTGGTGTGGTCTCCATATATGTGACACCCCTAGGACTGAACCCCTTATTTGGTTTAAGGTTCACTTCCGGCTTTTGACCTACAATTATATCAACAGCTATTCTCAACCGTTCTTACAATAAACCTCTTCTACTTTAGTAATTGTGACTGGTGAGTACTATTGTATCAGAAAACATAACATGGCGCAGTCGGCATGCGGTTGTAGCTGAGAGAGAGTATACAATAAAAGCTCTACTCTAGAATTGAGAGGCATAGTCTACGTTGCTCGTAGTGAAAATCGCTGAAAATGGAGACAAGGTCACGCTCAGTCGTTCGCAAAGAACCACAAGAGGGAGCCACGGGTGGCGACGAAACAGTTTGCAGTGTATCGCCAGACGGCGAGACCGACACACCTAATTGGTTAGCGACGTTTCTATCGCATCAAGAAGAGCGCGATTTGAAGCGAGAAACATTGGCAAACGAACGTCACGAAACATCGATGCGTTTATTATGCGAAACGTTCGGTAGACGCATACGAGACATTTCACCACATACTGAACGCAATGAACCAAACGGAGACACAGCCAATGCAAACGACACGACGCCCATTCGACCGATTCCGGGGGGGGGGCGACTCGCCAAAGCTCGACCACCAGAACTGATGCCAGCTGATATTTCACTGCGCGATCTGACTTCATGGAGGAGGGCCTGGGACGATTTCGCCGAATTGGAACAATTGAATCGTTTTACACTGCCTCAACAACGAGCTATGTTACGCACTAGCTTATCTATAGACATGCGTTCGACACTGCATCTGGCAATTGGCATCGACAACGACGATGATGTGTCTGTGTCGGAGATTCTGGACCAGATTCACGAGTACGTTCGAGCAAAGAGGAACGTCACGCTAGACCGCGTGGCTCTTGAGGAGCGTAAACAAGAAGATGGCGAAACCTTCGACCAATTCTACATTGCTTTGCGTGAGATCGCCAACAACGCAGATCTGTGCCAGACTTGCATCGATGATCGACTTACCACGCGAATTATGTCAGGAATTCGAGATCCAGAAACGAGACGGAAGCTACTTGCACACACACCTCCGCCGTCATTGCAGACGACGATCGATCTCTGCAGGAGTGAAGAATCTGCTCGTAAAGACAGCGCGACGCTGGCTAGAGGCGGGAATATCAACACGACAATCGAACACATTCGACAGAAAGCGCGACCACGCAATGTCGGCAGAAAGAACGTCCCCGTAACGCACACCCAGAGCTGTGGTTACTGTGGGAAATCAACTCACGCGTCGCGAGATGAGTGCCCAGCACGGCACAGTGAATGTGCTAATTGCAAAAGAGTCGGACACTGGGCCGCTTGTTGTCGTCAAAATAAAAAGCCTAACGGCAAAAAACAGTATCATAAAACTGCTATGAGCCAGATTCGTGTGCTAGATGTTGTAGGTGAAAAACAACACAGGCATGAACCACGCATAGAGGTGGATCTTCACCACAATGCGGACGATAGTTTCATCATCACGGTTCAAGCGACGCCAGACACGGGCGCTGAGGCTTCCGTTGCAGGAATAACTTTCCTCAAACAAATGAAACTAGAAACTGGCAACATGTGTCCCCCTCCTGATGACACTATCATAGCAGCAAACGGTACTTCGATTGAATGTATTGGATCTCTGAACATTTACATTCACGTCGCAGGCAAAAGCACTAAAGAGACTGTTCTCATATGCAAACAACAACGTGGATTATTGCTAGCCTGGTATGTTTGTCGCGATCTGGGAATTGTACCACACAACTACCCACTGCCAGTCCGTTCGATTACACACGAAATCGCAGCGGAACCCTCTCTTGTGCCGATAAACAGTCCGCTAGGAGGCACCACTTGCGCTGTCAAGTCATCTCGAACTCGCAAACAACTCATCGAAGAATTTCAAGATGTTTTCGACAACACTGACGAATTGAAGACGATGGTGGGCGAACCGATGAAGATTCATCTTCTAGACAACGCTGAACCTTTCGCGATCTCGACAACACGGACTATTCCTGTTGCATGGCGCGAAGAGGTTAAAGCGAGTCTTGACAACATGACGAGACAATCTATCATCAAACCTTTAGGAGATCATCCTACGAAATGGTGTCATCCGCTCGTAGTAGTGCCAAAATCACGAGGCGGCGTTCATCTATGCGTAGACCTTACGCAACTCAACAAACCTGTGCGACGACCTATTCATCCGATGAAGACGCCGAAAGAAGCCGTTTCGAACATCACGCCAGGGTCGAAATACTTCTCATCACTCGACGCGAAACACGGCTACTGGCAGATCGCACTATCTCCAGAATGCCAAGAACTGACGACGTTCCTGACACCATGGGGACGCTATCAATTCCTACGCAGCCCGATGGGACTATCTTCGACAGGTGACGAATATTGCAGACGCGGTGACATCGCCATCGCCGGTCTGAACAATATTCAAAAAGTCATGGATGACGTCATTGTACTCTTTCTCACAAAGGGTGATAATTTAATAGAACAAACTGCCAAATGATTGTGTTAATGCTAGTAGTGTGAATATGTTTAAAAATAGAATTGACAGATATTTGATAAGGAATGCACATAAATGAGAAACTGGTTGGACTCTCGATAAGCCAATGGCTTCCTTGTCCATTTGCCATCTGGAACTTATTGTTTGGGGTGGCAATCGTGTCAAATCTTGTTAAATCTTGACACGATGTACATGGGTCTGAATCGGGTTGTAAGCAGCATTTACGGGTCCACCTACCGCACTGGCCGGGGTCTGTGTTCCGTGTGCGTCTCCTTCCTTAAGGAAACCGCCGAAGATCTGCGTGTACCATATCATTACGGACATTATTCTACGGGTAGTTATTCTACTGGAAGCATTGGGAGCAAAGGAGCTCAAGAGCTGCCTAAGGGTGGACTGTCTTTGAATGTGTAATAGTAGGTCTGCATTTACCATTATTATGGTGATTTTAGGGGAAGCATAGGACCAAGAAACCTAACAAAAACCGCCAAAGAATTGCATCGACCATATTATAATAAATATATTGGTCGCATAAAACCAAAAGAGTGAGTTTATAATACAACGTTTGCACATTACACGTTGGTAATTTAATATGGTAGCTTTACTGTAAAAGTAACTGTGTTATATCATTGACATAAATTTGCTTTTGAATTTCCATTTCAACGAGGGGTGGCAAGGTGTATTCACAAGAAACAATGATATCCCGATAGGTTACTGTACTGACCTACACAGCATCATAATAATTTTGTTGTCAATGTGGTTCCTCTCTAGAGAGAACAGAGCAAGAGAATGTACTTACAAGACACGTCTAAAAATTATATGTACATAATTTTATTACAGTTGAATGTAATTATATCATCGTCGTAACAACACAAAATAGTACAACACGTATATTGCGCCAAAATCAGAGATACCCAAGTTCGGTAGCGCACCAAAAAAAAACAGGGATTAGGCAAGTTTCTAGTCGATTAGCGCAATGTTCCCCTCTTCTTGCCCGGAGCATTAATGTTGTGGGCCGATCCCTCCTATGTACACCGACTACTCATTATATCCCAGATTACAAGTTCAACGCAAGCATTAAACTGACTATGCAATACACAAATAGGAAGCAGTTTGAACAGCTCTGATGGCCTTAGGCGGCATGTGAATAATACCGTTGAAGGACTCTACTTTAGGTCACGTTGGGAAGGTAAGCAAACTGACTGTCCATTTTAAGTGTCTTCATCGGAATAATTCTAAATATATATACATTTGAAGAACATTGTGAGCCATTCACCATTAATATCGCTTCGACTTGTGTCACCTATTTATGTGTTCTTTCAACCGAAACGTCTCTGCGGAAAGTTGCCATAAT
>OY759264.1:12820237-12855237 GCA_963662155.1 Lamellibrachia columna | reverse complement strand
TGTCCTTCGTGGAATATAAAGGTATCTTTTTAAATATCTGGTAGCAGATGGTGAATGAATAAACTTGTTTTCAATTAAAATAAATAAATTATTGCCGTATTTATTTTACTTAACATAATGAATTGAAGCTTAAATTTTTTTTGCAATTACACTGCTTGTAATCGCTAGCTGACTATATTATGTTGTATATTTTTGGATCCAATGAACATTTCTGATGTGAAATAAATTCACTAAATCGACAACACAAAATAGCACGATATGTATTTATAACGGCATGATCATATTCTCGATATGCTTTCGTCCTTGGAGATAATTATAATTACGCCCTTTCAGTGGGTTCACTTCGTATTCTGGAACTACCGAGTTAAAACACTAAACAACTCAAACGAGAATCCCGCCACGGCGTCCACTTTTGCGACGTTCTGTTGCTATGTCGATATACTTCGAGGCCGCACCGGTGCAAAGTGCCGTGTTGCGACGAACAGCGACGGCGCCATTTCCCACCATGAAAGTATCCTTGCAATGTTAACGCGAAAAACATTACCTGCGCGAGCCTTTGACGTATTTGCATGAGCGTAACAGTTGAATGGATTTTCAAAAGCGAAGAGAATACCGACGGAATCGAACGGACATCACACGTATATGGGAGTCAACTGAAGCAATGTTCGGCAACTGTTTCAAGTTCCTCGCAGTATGTCTGCTGCTGCTGCTTCCTGCAGTGATCGAGTGTGGAAAGTGGAGGAAAAGGGAGATGACAACAGTACCAGTATCACCACGTAAGGTATTCATTTTATTAATGAAATATGACAGGTTCCATTATATATTACATCAATATCATGAAACCTTGTTTTAGCAACAATTGTTGTTAATAGTTAGCAGTGGGTAGTGATCCAGTGTAGCTTAAAGAAGGTTACCGAGATTTCGTTAGCGCGAGCGATATTGCGGTTTGTTGTCGTCAGTTGTGTAGATAGAAAATAAATTCCAAGTACATAGTTGTAAATTTAATTAAGACTTAAATAATCTAGCATAAAGTGTGTAATAAAAAACAAAAACGGTCTTTGTGAAGACTACTCAGTATAAATTGTAAACATAACTGATTATAAACAAATATAAATTTAATATTTAACATGGCGCCGTGCAAACACCAAGTGAAGGCGAAGCGGAATTTGATATGCTATAGCTGCCACAGCTGGGTAGATTTTTGCAAAGTTCGGGTGTGCAAATTCGTGGGCAGAGGTTCAGATAGATGATTTTAATAAGTTTTACCGATTTGTGTGCACTGATGCTCGCGTTTCGAATATTGATGTTATGATGCATTCTTTGCTGAGACAATACTTATATTTTCAAAAGCTTTCGATAAATTGCCACATCAAAGATTGTTATTTAAACTAAAACCCCAAGGTATAGGTAATATGATGTAATCAACTGGATAGTGGCTTACACACAGAAGACAGAGTAATAGTAGATGGTGAGATTTCAAACTAAAAATCTGTTTTGAGTGAGGTACCACAGGGATCAGTATTAGGCCCTATACTGTTTTTAATATATATATATATATATATATATATATATATATATATATATATATATATATATATATATATATATATATATATATATATATATATATATATATATATATATATATATATATATATATATATATATAATATATATATATATATATATATATATATATATATATATATATATATATATATATATATATATATATAGATGATTTGGAAGATGACATGTCTAGCAAAGTTTTAAAATTTGCAGATGACACAAAAGTATTTAGAAAGGCTACTATTGATACAGATAAACAAAGTTTACAGGATGATCTAAATAAATTAGTTAAATGGTCAGAAAAATGGCAAATGTTATTCAATTTTGGGAAGTGTAAATGTATACACATAGGACATGGAAACATGGACGAAGAATATAAAGTGGGGGATGCTGTACTAGGTAGAACCACACAAGAAAAGGACCGTTCGAATGCCTAGACACAATCAACGGTTATGAATACACAGGAGAATAAAATAAAACCACAACAGACAGGTCATGCCAGAGATGGACGTCTCATAAGGTCAGTACAACGATACACGTGTCACTAACATTATTATATGCGTTCAAATGGTGCATAATGTATCTGTGTGTTGTTGGGTTATGTAAATGTTATAACTGAATAATGTGTACGGAGTGGCGCAATTTCGGAAACTCATCATTTGACCTTGTTTGACCTTCCATCCGCACATTCTGCAACGTTTGTTATCTCCACATCAAACCTCGTTCTGACGGGGAGACCGTGTGTATGGAAAAACAAATACTCAACAAATGAATGTTAAAACTTTTCAAATACAAAATCATAATTCGAGGGTAACCTTTTTGATATTCCCTCGCTCGCTTTCAGCACAACTTGACAGGTGTACGTCATACCGTGTTATAACGGAGAGGCATTAATATTTCGAACGGTGTATGATGTGTGTGGGGGAGGCCATCTAAACTCTTACTCATAAACACAAAGTATGCATGCTGCCTATGGAAAACTGATAGCTTCTTTGTTTCATATGTTCACCTGGTCCTCCACATCCTCAGGCACGCATGTAAAAGCAACAACCATCGAAGCAACTACTGCTCAAATGTTGACATAGATTCGTCATGCCGAGGAACGACGCCTTCGTGCTACACGACGGATCTTAAGAGGCGCTGGGAATACTGCGGCATTCCCAAGTGTCGTATGTGTGACGGTGAACTAAGAAACATCGCTACACGTCATGTGGTTTAACATGTGCTATTTGCAAAGACGCCTACGTGGGGCCAGTACGATTCGGTTACTGTCGTCCGTCTCGGACACATATGGAGGACTGCACGGTTGGAAACAGTGCATTGTTGCATTCATTCGAACTGTTGCCGCTGATTTGTACGTATTATTGAAAGTTGTGTACCGGAGTAAAACTATCACTGAATCCGCTTGAACTATGTAAACAAAGCGAACTAACCACGGATATTGTGCACGCTTAGAAGGCAAATACTGCGTTGGACTATAGCCCAATAGTTCTCCAACGCTTAACTACAACAACGTTTGTGAACATTACGTATATTGTTACTGCACTTACATTCATACACATGCATGCTCTACATGCGTGCGTGCGTGCATGCATACATGCGTATATACGCACATACGTATATGCATGCATGCATGCACGCACGCATGCACGAACACACACATACACACATACACACACTCACTCAGTCAAAAACATATTCCTTAAATGCTCCCTTGAGGGGCGGTGTAGGTGAATGTATGGTAAAACGACAGCTCGATTAAATCTTTTTAGAATGTCGTTATATAATGGAGCTAAAAACCTCCAACTCGAGATACGCCGCAAGTGACCACGTCATCAAATAACGGATTTATAAGAAGTGAATAGATCTCCACTACAACAGCCGAGAACGGGGCCACTAAGTGTGCCTTGAGCTCCCCTTTAACACTTTTATGGTATTCCATGTTACAGTTAGGTGGCTGTGTGATGTAGACCCGTAAGCGGAGCAAGTTGTTATGGGGCACGATCACCGATCGACCGTTCTTCAATAATCAACTCGTCCCTCTCGGAAACGCCACCGTGTCATTTCAGTGGCGTTTTGTATTGTAACTCTCGGAAACGCCACCGTGTCATTTCAGTGGCGTTCTGTGTTGTCCCTCTCGGAAACGCCACCGTGTCATTTCAGTGGCGTTCTGTGTAAGTAACGTATATAATTAACATGTATGTGTTGGGTGGAATGATAGTGTATGTTTCTTTTTATAGGACCGAAGTGCAAACGTTTGATGACATGTGCTTCGATACTCCTCCACGCGTGGAATTGCGAAGTTACGGGGCTATTGCGGATATAGACATCTACCACTGTTCCCAGAAATGGCTGAAATTCGAGTATGTCAAACTGGGAATTGTGGATACCCACAAGGGTTCCAAGGGAAATTGGAATCATACATACAGGGTGCCACCCTATTCGGGGTGGATTGCTTGCCATAGTGTTAAAAGGCTTAGCCCCGACGGTAGAGAACAACTAGTTGGTTAAAGGAATGTACGACGAATTCCATTGGTTAACAGATACGCAACAAGTTGGGTGGTTCGTACTATTAAAATACCCAAATATTCTATCAAAATACTTTATTCGATCTCAAAATGCATCTGAATTAACAATATTCATGTTTTAATATATATTGCTGAGGTGCTTATATTAGAATATTGTGTGAAACGAGAATTTGACAGACCAAATACATCGTTCGGTGAAAAACGTTATATATCACCTTCATTAGTTACAATTTATTAGTAAGTCGTTAGTGGAAATAAAGCGTGTTTATATATATCGTAAAACTTATATATGTCTAAAATTCATCGCCAAATCTTTTATTTAAAAATGTTATACTTTTAACCAACCGAGATGTTAAAAAATTTGAATAAACATAGTGTTGCTACGCCAGTTAGCCAAAGAAAATCGGTGTACAATAACGGCTAGAAGTAATTTGCCATGCGCGCGATTCGCCTTGCACGCTACTTCTCCGTTGTCGTTATTCCTGCTGTTATTATTTATGTTATTATTCACGTGCGTCGGCGATATCTCCGTTGTCGTTATTCCTGCTGTTATTATTTATGTTATTGTTCACGTGCGTCGGCGATATCAACTGCTAACTCGGCAGATATGTTCGACGGCTCTGTTGATTACAATACGACATGCGTGTGATTAAATTTATATTAAACTACGCATGTTATCGCTACATGGTTTAACTATTACTTTCAACGAGGCCGTTATGTGGATAGGGTCCAAGGAAAACGAATCTCGCCGCTGAATGTTGTGATTAATGCGTTCTGCATTGCAATAAAAACGTTTCAAAACTAAGTGTAGATATTATAGGCCAATACAATTGCGTAATTAGTCTCACAACATGCGTTGTAAGGACACGACAGGGTACGAAACGTTAACTTGTCGAACCTGCTATGACGATCGTGATCGTTGGATGTTATCCTAAAACTCCAGCCTTTCGCAAATCTGGTTCGTAGGTGTTCAAATATGTAGTATGTTAGTAATGTATGTCAAATCCGCAGTCCATAGAAAAGCCTATTTTTGCTCAAATTATCGAAACAATTGATTTTAATCGTTAGAATCTGGTAAGGTTTAAAACAGTGGATATCTAAAATGGTAAAGACTGTTCGGGTCAATGTAGATCATGGGCGTGACGTCCGTCTTCTCGCCGATCACACGACAAAGTTACGAAGTTTCACAAAGGGTGAACTTCGTCGTTTCCATTTTCACTTCAATTAATGCTTGAACAAACATTAAATAATTTCACCAAAAAATCACGTTCAACTGCCGGTTTCACGTAGCGTTCTGTGGACGTTTGACGTAGATTACATAACAATGATTGAAACACGCATAGCGTTGCTAACAGTTGCACGTAACTATTGTTCTGAGTTACGTAATTTACGTCAACCGTCGACATTGGTTCATTCGCCGTAATATCCCCAATCCCGGTGGAATTTCAATTAATGTTTACTGTACGAACCACGAACATGGGCCCTCTGGGACGCCTACAAAATGTCAGCCCCATACACACGAAACTGTCGGAGATACGAGGGAACATACATAAAAACAGAGTCATATTCTACTTTATTATATAGAAGCTCGATGACAGGATTCTGTTTTTGTTCCATAGCTTTGTATATTCTCAATAATCGCATAAACATGTACAAAGAAGCAATACAGAATACAACTCAACAATACTCTGACAGTGACACTATTCGCTAGAGGGAGCCACAAAGGGCGTCGTATATAAGATACCGTATAGTGTTATAATACCTGACGACTTTGATGCGCGAACACATCCTGTGTCCGGCAATCATAAATATAGTTCGTCCAGAACACCGCAGGACACAGCTCACAAGTACTGAAGTGGCTGCACTTTTACTGACACTAGGCAGCACAAAACAGTGTTTTTCTGTGGTAGTTCACGAACACATTTACATTTTTTTTCTTTCCCTTTACAATAATTTCATGATCCAGAATAACGTTTCATATATATATTTTCAGAAAGAATGTGTAAGAAATAGTAGCTTACACCCCTGTAAATAAGCATGTTGGTCATATCATAATAATGACATAGATAATCTAGGAATAAAACAACGAAGAGCCACTACATTGAATCCAGATCTGAGCTATCTTAGCTATGAATGCCGCCTAATAGAATTGTTGTTTGGTGAACAATCGAATTACCCTTTTGTAGTTATTATGTACAATTTTCCGCTACGCTACACCAACAATTACGTACACTTGTTCACAACGTCATGCGTCTTTTCTACGATTGTCCGAAGTTACGTAATACAAAGGCAAGACGTCGCTATATGTCACTATAACTTCGCAATTTCGAGATTTACATTCCAAAAAGCAATCAATATATTGACTGGCAGCACCAAGTAACAAGGCATTGATGGCTATTGATGTGATATTGTTGTGTATCCTGAAATTTGGTAAACATGTTCGAACTATCGAGTTATCCCGCGAATGATTGGTTAACCAATGCCTTCCTTGTCCACTTGCCATCTGAAAAGTGCAGCTTTGGGTGGCAGCCTTCTTAAACTATTGTTAAAAACAAGCTGCTATCATAACATTTGCAAACATCGGATTGCCAAAGGGGAAATATGTGAGCAAATCAGCGGTCGGTTGTGTTGTTTTGTGAAGAGGTTGCCGAAAAATGTTAATGTAACCCTGGAGATGGTGCGTTAGTGGAAATTTTACCAATGAAAAAGCATTTATATGTATATTTTGCGTACCATGACAGCTTAACAAGGCAATCTTTATTAGCTTAAACTTGCACAGATTGGCTCTAAAAAACAATAACATCGAAGAATGTCCGTTTTCGTACTGTGGAGACGGGCTCGCACGCATGCAGGAACGCGCGCGCTTTTGCGCACAACGATCGTATTGAATGAAAAATGACGTCATGGGCGCGGGTTTGTGACGCAGTTTCACGAGGATATCAGTTGAGTTGCGGTTTCAAATGCGAATAGAATACCGAAGGAGCCGTTACGGATTCGATAGATTCAACTCACATATTTTAGAATACCTCTGGAAGTCAACTGAAGCAATGTTCGCCAGCCGCTTCAATTTGTTGGTAGTCTGTCTGCTGCTTCCCGCGGTGATCGAGTGTTGTCAAAGTAGGGCAGATGAATCCAAACATAGTAACGTGTTTACTTATTTAATTAAGCTAGCCGAGTTGTCCTGCGTTGAACTGGGGAAAGGACAGTCACTGCAAGAGTGCATGACTCCTTGCATTACCCAGAAAAGTGTTGCTAGGACAACTTCGGGCCTCATAAACCATGTAAAACAGTGTCACGAAACGTCTGAATCGAATGATTTTAATAAACCTATGCGCTCTGGTATTAAACCGACTGCGCACATTACCTAAATATTACACAGTGTCAATATGAACATAAACGAACCTGATTGTGCACATATCGTGTGGTATGACGACGGTTTTATTAAATCTGTTTTATAATGTAAGTATTCCTTGGAGGTTAAAACTGCCAACAAGAAATACGCAGGAACTGACAACATAATAAAGATAGAGATTTTCGCCAAAAAGGGTCAGTCTAGTACGGCATACCAGTGGATAACGCTGGACAACAAGGGCAAGGACGACAACGAACGAAACCAGTAAATATGTGTTTGTTTCCTCCTATGAAAAGTCTATTATTTAAGAAAAGGGAGAAAACAAATGCAAATAAGGGGCAATCCACAAAGTAGGTCACGCTCAGCTTTTGTGGAGGTACTGGTAAGCTTTACGAGGCGTTACAGTTTTGCTCGTCTAGGTGTCGATATCAGACTAATAGCTTTGATTGCTACACCTATTTTTGAGGTATGTATCAACTGAATTAGAACGAAAAAGAAATGCGGACGCTACAAGACATTAGTGAAGCGTGCAATAGCGCACGAAAAGTCTTCAAACTTGGTGTACAACCGGTGTATGAATAATACGTGAGGGAGGAGGGGTTGTTGTCTAAAAATAAACGTAGTTTTAGCAGGGGTGTACAGGCCAGCGTTACGAACCGTGACAATGAGGTGGGCAAGTTTCACAAAAGTAAACAATGCTGTGACGTACTTTATAGATAGCCTCTAACGCACCAGCTGTGCAAGTAGTGGTCGAAATCTACGTGTTCACGCCCATTCCATACCCGATGTGGTCACGATACAACCGGTGCAACTGCATCTATCAGATGCATCTGCACCGTAACGTGTTGTGGTTTAGATGTCATACAAAAGTATGCATGATAAATAGTACTGCATCAGTCAGATTCGAATTCTAGACCCGCCTTGTACCTTAAATCCCAGGTGTGAACATCACGTCAGCGTTCAACGACACGGTAATATAATATTGTATGTTCTACCTGAGACACTTGTAGTTAGTAGATTTTGTATTCATTTTATGACGTACGGATTGGTAAAACATCTTGATTCTAGAACAAAAACTATTGATTCTAGAACAGTATCCCCGCGTCAATTGAACCGTCTATGCCCCCACCGACAGCTCACAACATATTATAATCTTGGCACAATATGCCACACATGAATACCACCGGACCCAATGACCCGCTAAGCTTCCACAGCATAGTAACACATTTGCACAAAGTCTTTCAGACTGAATAGTAATCTAAAAATCGCCATACACATACCGACGTATAGTCGCCAACAGATAGTTTCTAGATACACATCAGCCCTACCCGACCGCATCTGGCTAACAATCGTCTGGAGTCGGACCAAAAACGGCTGGTCTGCTTGGTGTGTGGATGTGATCCCGACTCCTAGCTACCGGAGTGGGGGGAGGGGGTGCGGACGGCCCAACTGTCGATCGAGAGGTCGGTGGTTCGATTCCAACTCCGCCGTTTCGAATCTTGGGCAATTTCGTTCACCCCACTTTGCCTCTGTATTTTGGAAGAGACTCTAAAAGCCGTTGATCTTTTCTGCCATGTGTCTATGCCAGGGGAAGTAAAAGATCCAAAGCAGGGAAATGGAAAAAACATATCGTGGACACACTAACTCTATAGAAAGAAAACTCTACCAATACTGTGTTAGCCCTAGACAGGGCTGGAGTTAAATACCACAAGAAACAAGAAACTGTTGTTGGATTTGGTTGGTGTAGATCTTCTGGTACAGGAAAGAGGAGATCGCCATTTTAATTGTTGTACCAGATTACTCGCTGCAAGGCGAAGTTCGCACTTTTTCGATAGAATCAGAACAGTGCGGGTCGGTACGGTTGGTGTGTAACCCCCTGTTCGATGTATCACTGACTATATGGGGCGGGAAGGGGCGAGCACCCGACTACCTCATATTTCTTCGAGCTGCCGACAGTTGCTTAATCGACCCGATGTGTGCCTAGCATAATCAGTCAACAAATAGCTATCGACTACACGTCGACCGACCCTCGGCCGACCGAAAATGTGACCGACTGTTGAACAAACACATAGTGACTGATTCGCGAGTTGGCGATTATAATTGACTAGGCTGTCCAACCGTACCGATACATCGATATTCTGCAGCTCGTATGTTTTTCTTTCGTTTATGATATATTATTGGGTTATTGTAACATAATTTCTGAGAAGACCTATCTAATTGAATCACAGTCGAATAGTTGGCCCTCGGAAGCTTTGTTCCACTACTATATACATCTCCAAGTCACAATCAGTTATTTGTAGGGTATGTACGGACAGTCAACTGATCGTGTGGCCGACTCTGATTGGCTGTCGGCCGAAAACTTTTACCAACTGTCGGTGAATATCTAGCAGTGCCAGGTGTCCAGCGACTGTTTGGCGACTGTCGGTGGAGAACATACACATAACAAGTTAGCGACTATATATGAGTCGCCAACATGTTGGCAACTGAAGAATAGGTATTTGTCTGCCGGGCTTTATTATACATCCCCGACATGCTGTAAAGCCCACCATACACATATCGATTCTTCAGTTGCCAACATGTGGGCGACTACATTTTGAGTTGGCAACTCAAATGAAGTCGTTATGTGTATGTTCTACACAGACAGTTGGTAGCACATTTGCCCGTCCCCGACCAGTCGGTGGACCGACACTGCTGCATATTCATCGACAGTTGGTGACTGTCTTCGGCCGACAGCCAATCAGTGTCGCCATCATGGTTCATGTGACTGTCCGTACAGCGGCAATAACGACTCTTGGACACTTGATATAGCTTATCAATGGTTCTTGTGGAATTTCACAACAATTTCGTCTATCAGACCCTCCAAATCAAGGATTGTGGATTGGAGATGCAACGAAAGGGTGAACTTTTTTTTCCCATTACAAAAGTTATAACATTATGTAAATATTTATTAAATGTTCAATCTTCGACCTGAACATTGTCTATGTGTATATAATAGTACAACATATCTCTCGTCCGCAAACCAGTCGACTGTGTTCCAGTTAGGCACATTTTCTAAGAAATGATGTTGCAAAAACACACAAACATATCATAAAACGAAAGAAAAGCATGCGAACTGCATACGTTTGGTGCGCTTGGATCGCACTGTTATTTATAGAACTCGCGAATCAGTCAGTACATACAAGATTTAGATTTAACAAGATTTGCCATCCAAGCCATAGGCCCAGATGGCAAGTGGACAAGGAAGCCATTGGCTTATCGAGAGTCCAACAATGTTCATCTACTTATAACCCGCCCTCCTGAGATATGTGTCAACCTTGTTTTTAAACATATTCACGCTGCTAGCAGTTACACAATCTGTAGACAATTTGTTCCATTCATGTATTGTCCTCTGTGAGAACGAGTGCTTCCTGTTGTCCAATCTACATTGATCCTTTACTAATTTTACCTCATGTCCTCTAGTTCTGCTATCCTTCTTGAGTGAGAAAAACATATTTCTATCAATATTTTCATACCCATTCAATATCTTAAAAACTTCAATCTGATCTCCTCTTAACCTCCTTGTCTCTAGAGTTGTTAAACCACATTCTTTCAGGCGTTCTTCATAACTAAGGTCTCTCAGTTCTGGAATCATTTTAGTTGCTCTCCTTTGTATGCGTTCAAGCGTATCTATATCTTTCTTACGATATGGTCTCCATGCTTGTATACCGTATTCTAAATGAGGTCTAACTATTGCTTTATAAAGAGGTATAATTAACTTTTTTCCCTTGTATGTTATGTTTCTTCTAATCAATCCAAGAATTTGATTACCCTTTGAAGCTGCAATACCACACTGCTCTGAAACTTTCATATCAGCGCTTATTGTAACTCCTAAGTCCTTTTCTTTTACAGTAGTACCCAGAACAGTATCTCCCATTTTATAGTTTACATTCAAGTTCCTATGTCCTGTATGTAGGCATTTACATTTCCCAAAATTGAACAACATCTGCCATTTCTCAGACCATTTCACTAATCTGTCTAGATCGTTTTGTAAATGTTGTTTATCACCATACGTGTCTGTCCAACAGTCGGTCACGTTTCCGGTCTTTCAGTTTCTGATGTGTATAGGGTATATGTGTTGATAAATTTCGTTTGGCACAATATGACTATTTGTTCCTGCGTGGTCACGCAATTTATACAGTATTTTTGGGTGTAAATGACACATTAAGGGTTATCCTTAGACGGTGTGGGACTATTTGTAATGTTTCCGTCGCAGCCATTTTGATTTTACGAAACGGATAATTACGTTAACTGCGATTCGGAGTCCAACTAGTTTATGTCAAGTATTTACCAGTGCGGAATGCCAATGTCTGCTTCTCTTTCATAGAATTGACGTGCATACGTTTTACGATAAGTGCTACGCAGTTCCCCCGTGCCTGCGAGTGCGAAGTTACGGCGATCTTTACGACGGAGAGTACCTATGTGCCTCCCATGACCACTGGAAATGCGAATATATCACGCTAAAAATTGTTGAAACATACAAGGGTTTCAAGGCCGATTGGGTATTTTTAATTTGTAAACGTACATGATTGTTATATTAATTATATTCTGTAAGGAAATATTAATGTTTGTTATTATGTCAATATCATTCGATGAACCAAGAATTTGGGCCGTATTTACGCGTTGAGACACAAAGGATATTCAACAAAGTATGAATCCATAGAGGAGGATGTTTCAAACGTTAATAACGTATGGTTTTTACTATGGGTCAAAATTAATAAATGTCTTACAACGAATAAATAAATCATGTTTAACACGACTTCAACAAACAACACATTTTGCGTAACGATGAGTAAAATATTCACAACTCAATCAGCATGTCCATACAAGGCTAGAATGAAAATGTCGTTGCAATGCTAAGAAGGATATGTTCACACAAGGCTGTTGGTTCTCCGTGACTGACCTAATTCAATACTCGATTAGCTCATTGAAAGCAAGGAAACATATACCATTGCATGGCGTTCCTGTCAAATCAAATATTTATAGTCGCACTGTTCTGGCTTGCAGATCGGCTTGCAGATGATATTCCATAACACGTGAAAAACCTTCCGCACTCGATACCGAAACATCTGTACAGATAAAAAGTCAAACAAAATTATTGCGCCTAAGTGGGATTTCAGTAAACATAACATGTGAGTATGAAACACTTAGGGGCCGCTAACAATTGTTGACATTTACCTGTTCACATAAAACGCACCAATTCGCATACTCCTTCCACGAATTATTCCTTTGAATTGCTCATAATCCACGTTGAAAAATATATCGATTTAACAATGTTATGACACCGTACATGTGCATAGTATTGTAATACCACTGAATGCCAGTCTGGTGACTACAGTGGCACCATCTAACGGACTCTTCCCCCGTTTTTACAATAAAACTATACTCGTTTACATAACTGCCAGTGTTATCTATAACTACTCAAAACATGGTGGCAACCGGTTTGTAAGAAGCTAACCCGCGAACTCTGAAACTACTGTTGCGATGCAAAGTACGTTTGCGTCAAATAGTGTGTGTTAAAACTGTTGGGCGATATTAGAACCAACCAAATCACCGTGAAGATCACGGTCAGGCCAGTGGCGTTCGCGCGTCACATTTACCGCACCTGAGAGTTAATCCACCCCAGCCGTTGTCCCTTCGAGATGGTCATGAAGACCAAGAAAACTATAAGTTGTGGAAATAAGAATGGAACAATTATGCAAAAATCACCAAGCTCGAACAACATCCACCGGATGTGCAAACGTCTCTATTTCTTCACTGTGCCGTGATACAAGTGTTCAACATCATCAATGCTCTTGAATTAGGGTCATATGAGTCAAACGTTAATCTAGAAACAGTTATACAGAAATTAGAGACAAATGTTATTGGGGAAACAAATGAAACATTTGAACGTTGGCATTTCAACAAGCGAGACCAACAACTTCATGAAAACATTGGTAACTCTGTGACATGCAACTTATGTGATGGGCGTCGTGAAAGTATGATCCATGATAGAATTATCCTTGGCATTCGGCTTGATGATTATCAACAAACTACACAAGACCTTTTGAAGATTCGACAGCTTGTGTGTATGGTTTCCGAGAGGGGGCCAGCAGCGAATCAGAATGCGACATCATCAGCACAGTCAGAGAAACTGTCAATGCTGAGTTAGAAGACAATAAACCAAACTACACACACATTGAAATACACAAACATACAGCTGCTTTCCAAGTTGATCATGGAGCGACAATAAACACTGTTCCTTTGAGGGCGAAACCTGGAGGCGAAGGCATGAAGCCAAACCCTGGAAATGTTGATGCTATACTGAATTTGCAGCGACTTACCTCGGTTTAGGAATTACAACGACTGAACGGTTCGGTGAACTACCTAACACTCTTCCTACCACAGCTGTCATCAGTCATGCAGCCACTGATGTTACTCACCAGAAAGGATGGGACCAGAACAAGAGATGTTGATGTCAAGAAGCTTCTTACCCAAACACGTATATTGGCATATTTTGGCGTGAACAAGTCTCTCACGATCCAGTGCGACTCTAGTGAGAAAGGAATTGGCGCAGTTTTGCTGCAAGACCCCCGAGCGGTTATGTCCACCAGCCGAGCACTACGTGAAGCAGAAACAAGTATCCGCAGATTGAAAAGAATCGTCTGGAGTCTAGATATATTTCACCAGTACAAATTCGGCAAGCTTGCAGTCATTCAGAACGACCATACATCTCTGGAGTCACTGAGGTGGAAACCACTGTCAAAAGTTCCACGCCGACTTCAAGGAAAGATAATGCATCTTATAAAGATGATGAAATTTGTCTACACCAAAGGTACATGTACATTGCTGACATATTGTATTGCGCCTTTCCCAAATACTCTAGCATGGAACAATCCGATCTTGAACAAGTCAACTTTATGAAATACTTACCAATTCGAGAGCAGCGCCTGAAGCAAATCCAACTGGAAACAGAGCGACATGAAAATCATGAAGCACTTAAACAAATCACCGTGCACGGAAGGCAAGATAACAAGTCTGGTGTTCCGCCTACGTTGGTATCATACAATGACATGCGAGATGAACCAACAACCCGGAATGGACTTATTTTCAAGGGTGCGGAGATTGTGATACCCCTTGGTCTACGTGCTCACATGAAGAAAGCAGTCCACTCGTCTCACATATGCATAGAATGTTGTTTTCGGCGACCTCGGGAATGTCTGTTCTTCTGGCCAGGCATCAGACATCAGAACTGAAACACACTGTGAAACATGCCGTATCTTTGAAACCGCACCCGCTAACGAAACAAACTTGATGTGTCACGATGAGATAGACCGTGGCAGAAAGTACGGATTGACCTATTCACTCTTGGATATTCTGAGTATGTGATCACAGTAGACTATTTCTCAAACGTCTTGAAAATTGACAGATTTGATCGCACAACATCCAATGCAGTAATCCGGACAGTGTAGGCTCATTTTGCTAGATACGGAATACCCTACACAATATTGACGGCAGAACGGAGCCATGACCAAATGTCTTGATGAGCATTCATATCAAATGGAAACAAACTGAGCATCATACCGTCTCAGCAGAGGACATTTGACTAATGAAGCAGATCCTCTGAGTGATCACAATCACTCGTCAATCATAGCCACTCCAGTTAAACATAATTTAGCTGAGCAACCCGCCAGGATTGCAGACTGTACAACTACACCAACATGCCAGTCCAACACAAGTACAAGTATCATCAAGTCACAGAACAGCATCTACTTCCGTGTGTACCACACCAGGCAAGACAGCTATTCCTGTACCAGCCAGAGTATCACAAGGAAAGAACTAAGGCATGCCAGCTGTAAATTTGAACCTACGAACAGTTGACTGCGTAATTCAATGAACACTGATGTTGTGGAATATTTGTAGCAGCTGAGAAGATTATGAACGAAACTAATTATATAATCCAATGAACAATTATACTATCGTAATTTGTAGTAGCTGAGAAGGTCATGAATGCTATTGATTACGTAATTCACATAAGACCAATGATACGATGTTAATATGCTCTTGATTGTATACTGAAACAATATGTTTGTACCATGTTTCATTTGTTTACAGCTAGATGGCTAGCATTTGTGTTTAAAACTGAATTATTAAATAATTGATAGCATATTGTCATTTGGTATTAATTATGCACTGTGTTAAAAAAACAATGAAAGAGGGATGTTGTAACATCACTAAGTTCCAGCATGGTGACTACAGTGGCACCACCTAACGGACTCTTCCCATGTGTACTTGGCCAATAAAATTGCTCGTTTACATAACTTCGTGCCAATATTATCAATAATTAAGTTATTAAAGCAATTAAAAGCACATATGACATACAATAATAACCATCCGATTAGTACAAATATGTAACTCCAATAATTGTATTCTTAAATCCGACATTATCAGAGATCCGACTTGTGTGAACAATACTATCACGTACTCAAGACTTTACTTTATAAACACGCCCCGATAACCACCAAAACTGTCACAAAAAACACCAGCTCCGTGGATGACTCCTGATATTTTACATTATATAAGGCATCTTTCTTATTTTGAACGCGTATGGCGCAAATCAGGCACCCTGTTGGTTAGGTCACGTTATTTAAAACAGTTTCATTATTGCAAAATACAAAAGGCTAAAGCCAAATCGATTATTATACAAACATGGTCACAAATTATGCTGACAATCCACGAATCTTGTATAAGTGGACTCTCCGCAAGTATATTCTCTACTTCAGTTGATAAAATAAGGAAAATAATCATGTCTTCCCCAAATAAGTCCTGTGATCTTGATCCATTGCCACTAACAAATGCTGTAAATGCATCACTGAGCTCTGGTTTTTTCCTGACGATTTCAAACAAGCGCAGATCAACCCAATTCTCAAGAAGTCAACTTTGCGTAAAGAAAACCTAAATAGTTATAGACCTATTCATATTCTAAACTTTATTTCCAAGGTACTAGGAAAAGTTGTAGCAAGCCGTCGAGTCAAATTGCATGTCTAATATAATACCATCAGCTTACAAACATTTTCATTCTAGAGAGTTTTAAAAGTTAACAATGACGTTACTCTAAATATGGACAAGGATAAAGTAACAGCCCTTGCCTTGTTCGATTAAACTGCTACGTGTGATACTATTTATCACAACCTACTCATTAAACGCGGCACTACCCACTTGACGTGGCGTTCCTCGGGGTTCTCTTCTTGAACCGTTGTTGTTTACTATTTACACTACTACTACTACTACTCAGCTCAGTTATTCAAAGTCACAACTTGGCTCACCACCTATATGTAGATGATACATAGATTTAGCTTTACTTGGCCACCCCAGATACAAATTGCTATTTAAACCAGCTCAGGGATTGTCTCCATGATATCTCCCACTGGATGACTGACAGCAAAGGAAAGTTAAATGCAGATAAAACAGTTTCTTATTATTGGTACACAAAACTGCGTGGTAAACTTTATTGTTTTTTCCCAGACACCTGCCGCCTCAGCACGGAAATTACGAGTTACCTTTGATAATAATTTAAATGTTAGACAGCACATTACACAAACTTGTCGTTGCACTATTTTGCTGTCACTAAAAATATTGAAATTGCTCTTGTTAGCAGTAGACTTGACTGTTGCAATTCTCGTTATCACAATATTGTTCTAAAATACATCTTGAAACTTTCACTTGTTGAAAATTGTTTAACAAGAGTAGTTACCCGGTCTCCTCGTTTCCCTCAATCAGTGCCTCTTAAATTATTGCATTGGCTCATTGTCAGAAATCACATGATGTTTAATATCTGCACATTTACCTATCAAGCACTTTCATCCAAGCAACCACCATATTTACATTCACTGCTGGTTCCTGCAAGACAGCCCAGATTGCTTCGATGGTCTAATTCTAATCTACTGTTTGTTCCCAGTGTTAAGACGTCTCGGAACTAGAACTTTTTTAGTTGCTGCACCGACTCTGTGGAACTCACTCCCTGTTAGTGTTAAGTCTGTAGGAAATATAACAACATTTCACCGTAAATTAAAAATCCACCTGCTTAGACGTGCTTATACTCCATAGCTTCATATTCTATTTGATGTAAATTAATAATCATTTCTAAGAAAACAAATAGTCATACGTTAAAATATTTTATTCTTCTGAAGACTCTTGGGGTATGTGACTTACTCATTTGCTTCTTTTTACTGACAAGTTTCTTGAGTGACTTCTCCACATGAAGAAATACCTCTTTAATGTGAAAACAAATCCCGTCACATGTCTGAAAATGACATGACACCGTTGTTATCGTTTTCACCAACGCCGTTACGAGAATTTGTGTGTCAGTTTTTTTACACGAAACATTCACCATTGTTTGTTTAAGCTCATTTAATTATAAACATTAAAAACATAATTAACAACAACAACAACAAAAACCAGTGACCACAACCTATTATTGTTCTATACATTTTGCTACACTTCCACCTTGACTGATGTTACATGTTAAATATGATGTTGTCAAACAATTTTATTTACTTCCATAACATAGTATTTCAAATAGTTCACCGTTTGTGTATAGCAAACTAACTGCTAATGGAAGACATACATTTTTAAACATTGTTATAGCCAGTAATTAATGGTAGGTGTTTAATGAATTGTGACTGATGGTACACAACAAAGACAAATTGAAATATTTGGTTGAAACAAATTAAACATTCTGTTCAAACTTCACATTGAATATAGTTCTGCCAAATCATGAGTTTTCAAGCAGCTTCACCTAATTAACTGGTTACAGAAATTATAAACCGAATGTGCAAATGTTTTCTTTAGCACCCTGCTAAAATATCAGTTATAATTGTAATTTAATTTAATAGACACTAGTAATGTAAACGGCATTCTCGAAACCAGTTGCCTTCCACAACTAGTTTTCAAATGGAATTGGCACATGGCTCTTCACTTAAAACCGTTATGGATATAGTTACCGGTGCAGTTTTCGACCCACGCCAGTTTTCGATCCATTGAAATCTCGCTTGATATCGCGTTAGAGACGTAACAACGTCTGTTTACGACAACAACCATACAGAGTCTTGTCTGAGTAAAATATATTTTTATATATAATATGACATGGAACACGTTTATGATATACATACCTTGATAAAAAACCGACTTTGCATGCTTACCAGACATTATTATTGAGCGTCTGCTGACGCATATCTCGTTCTTGGCCACGTGACAATAATATCCCTTTTTGTGGTAGATGTATGGCAAGCTAATATTTTCATAAATGTAGGAATAATTAATATGTGTTAAATATACGAGAAAAAATGTATTACATTAACGTTATATATTCAATGCAAATATATGTGTATGTGTTTTATAAAGCGCTATGTCAAGCCTGGTTGATAAAAAGGTTGACATAATTGGAACAAAGTGATAAAATTAAAAACGATTGTCTGTACGGCTTGCCATAAATTAAACTCGAATTCCGCCGGTTTCCTCGACTAGCGCGACATGGTTCAGATGTTCAATATTCGTAAGTTTTTCACTCAAAGCAACTGTTTTAATACTTTGTTTGCATTGAATAAATGAAGTAGCTTTTGCTGATTCTTACACAAAATGTTTCTTCAGATTTTCTTTTAAAACGGCATATTCTATTAAGTAGGTCGAAAACTACACCAACCAGTTTACAACAAATAGTGTTGATGTGTAATGTTTGTACCCTGTTGATGCATAATGGTAAAACCCTGAGCTCGTTTGCTACAGGAACACTCAAAGCAAGTGATTGCTGGTAAAGGTAATTTACTAATTGTACCAACAGAAAATAATATGAATCAATGAGAAAGTAACTTGGCTTGCCTCGCGAAAAAATACATTCGCGTTCCGGTCTGCACTATTCATTACGACCAACTCTACCCGACTCGCTACAACAATCTAAACACTAGTCGCGTTGCGTCATTACGTATATACCAGTTTCATAGATCCAAGCCCAAACCCCAACCTTAACCATAAATCTAACCCTAGTTACTCTTCAAATAACAACAACATAATTATCGGGGAGGAAGACAGAATAGTTGGAACAGTAACGTTTTATTGTGAGAACTGCTGCACTTCCGCTTGGCTACGGACCACTTCGGTTAAACGTTTCATCGACAGTCACTTCTATTGTGACTATAATTATGTACCGCTATTACGTCTTAACTTCCTTGCTTGTTCCGGCACGTATTCAACATTCATGTTTACAAAAGCTATTAACGAACACAGAGAACATGTTTACACCGCGAAAAAGAGTGCAAAGAAATTACTGCGGAGTTTTGCATCAGTGCAATGATAGTTAACATTCTGTCTTACTGATACAGTTTACCCCTATGTGTTATTTGATGAGCTTTTAACGCACATTTCTCTGTTCACGAATCAAATTTCCGACGGTATATTTTGACATATCCACTTCTACATTCGTTTACCGACACGATGCGTCATTTTACTCTACATATTTCTTTAAGCTGTTGTTCTATATTGCTCGTGTATTGTATGAACAGTAACACAATGCTGCGGATTTCGCGTATAAATCGTCCTTCGATTCTGATAACCGAAGAAAACGTATGTAGTGCACCGATCAGTAATCCACTGTTTTAGTCTACACATATCACTTCCAATTCTATGACACGACGTGACACATTATATGAGGTCATTGTGTCAAGACGTCCGGAAAAAACGCCACATCCCAATCGAAATTTAGTTTCGCCGGTCATTGTATCGTCTAGTTGACCCTGCTACGTGTATGTATTCCACAACGCAGTATCGGACACTGTTGCGGGTCTTTATTCCACAATGACCACTCGAATATGATTTAAAATCAGACTTTGCAAGAAGACATCAGTTGACGTTCTTCAGTTGTTTCGCCATGGCGTACAACACTGAACGGCGATTGCTGAGAAGTCGACGGGGCGTGTCGAATTCTTGGATATGTCCTGCGTCCAGAACCATCAACCTGAAATAATAATAATTGTTGTTATAGAGACATGAGGAGAAGCTACTGGCAGCAGAGAACAATAATCAGTTCGTTGAATATGTGTGAAACGAAAAAGTGAAACGAGAAGAACGATGGGGGGAATTAAGAGAAGATAACGGATTGATACCCGAGGACGAAGGTAGTGGGGAGGAGACTGCGATGGACAGAAACATAACGAGAATGGGTGAGGAGAGGTTAACAAAGAGAGCATGGAACATAGAAGAGAGAGATAGAAGGAGAAGAGGAGGATAACAATTAAGGTGGAAGGAGAGTATTACAAGACATCGATAGGGCAAGGGTGAACGAAAGGGCAGGGGTGAACGAAAGGGCAGGAGTGAACGACAAAGAGAGTAAGAGAAATTCAAAAAATCGCGATGGATGGAGACGACTCGTCGAGACGGCGGAACAAACTAAGTGATTTGGCACCTTCACCGCAAAGGACCAAGGGAAATAAAAAAATAATAATGATAAAATGTATGCATGGACGACACTCCGAGGAAGAACAAAAGACGGTAGGGTGATCGATATGGTGGTTGACGATGCGGGAATGTCAGGATGAAGCAGATGTCATGCAGAAGACGGGTGCAGTGTCGCCGCCGCAAAATCGCTGACACCAATGTGTTGAAAATCAGTTGTGTTATGACATAGCTGGTGGGTGGAGCACAATGACTAGACAACACGACTAACATGGTAAAAGGTGGGTCTACACGACCGATTTATTCCCCAATTGGGCGGCAGCTTGTCGCGCCAAACCCGACATGAGCTTTGATGAAAGGTGTGCACCAAATGCGAGTCTCGGCGGTCGCTGGTTGGTGCTGCTTCAGTGTCGCAACCAGTAGTCGGTAAAATTTGAACCACCCCAAATTCGCACGACCAGCCTTAACCAGGAAATGTACTACACCGAATTTTTTTTAAATAACACAATCATATTCCATTACAAATTTCGGAAGTTCACTACTGCTGATGCTATACCTGTCGTATTGCAGCACAGTGTTGAGACGGTGAGCGACAGTGATGACGGTACAGTCGGCCAACTCGATGCGGATCGTCCGTTGGATCACCTGGTCAGTGGCGACATCCACGGCCGCTGTTGCCTCGTCGAGGATCACGATCTTCGTCTTCGCCAGCAGCGCCCGGGCTAGACACAGCAGTTGGCGTTGTCCGACACTGTGTACCAACAACAGGACAATAATGATGTCGCATACATATTTTTCAGTCTGGCGACCGTGATGATATTTTATTTGCGACCCTATATGTTCTAATGGACTTTTAGTCTGTAAGCGTGTCGAAGATCACTGACATTGCATAATGTTGCTAGCAATCTAGTGTTAATATCATACAACGACGCGAATACCAGAAGTCCCACACCTGACAGGCTGTAACGACGACAACCTTCAACTTGTGCGCCTCCTCCTCGCACTTGGTACGCACTTGCTGGTTCGTGTGAGAGCTGCCCCGTCATCCTGGTTCGATACTACACTCGGATACCCTCAAGGCGACACATTATTGCCTGTACTGCATACGTTTTACCTTGCTGCAGCGATGGTTGCGGTCAGGCAGAAAACAACTAGGCCTGACCCACCAATTTCGACCCTTGGAATGCCACTAGAGCGGGAAGATGCAAACGATGTGGACTTTGATGATTTAACTAAATTGTTATCCAAGGCAAAGGCCCGTATGGTAAGTGAACAAATAAGCCATTGGTTTATCGAGAATCCAACATTTTTAATCTATGTGTAACCCGCCCTCTTCAGATATGTGTCAATCTTGTTTATAAGCATATTCACGATGCTTGCATTTATATAATATGTGTATAAATTGTTCAATTCATTCATTTTCCTCTGTGTGACAAGTAATTCCTTATATCCAATCTACACGAACTATAACTAATGTTACCACGTGTCCTCTAGTTCTAATAGCTGTCTTGAGTGAGGGCAAAATATCTCTATCAATATTTTCATACCCATTCAATATCTTAAAAAAACTTCAATTTCATCTCTTCTAACCTCATTCTCTCTATAGTCGTTAAAACACATTCTCTTAGGCGTTCTTCGTAGCTAAAGTCTCTCAGTTCGGGAATAATTTTAGTTACTCTCCTCTGCATTCGTTCAAGCGTATATATATATCCTTCTAACGATATGGTCTCCAAGCTTGTATGCAATAACAAAACATTAAATAACATCTAATTTGTCTAGATCGTTTTGTAAATGTTGTTTATCACCATGATTTTACCTTTTCTATACACATTTGCAAATTTCAGTACGTTGCTTGTTATATTATCGTCCAAGCCATTGATACATATTAAGAATAATAAATGTGCTAATACTGATCCTTGCGGTACCCCATTGAAAACTGATTTCCAGTTTAAAAGCTCCCCATCTTCTACAACGTATTGCCTCCTGTCATGCTTCTTGGCTTGCACAGGACAAAGTCATCACCTCCCAATGCCATCGAACAGGACAGGAAGAAAATACACAATAGGAATAGCGGCTTCATTGTGTTTAAAATTATAAACAATTGATATAAACAGGCCAATGATACAAAATAATGTAAATATTAAGATTATGAAAGTGAAGGTTTAATAACCAAGAATATTTAACTGTACACATTCCGCATAATTCATAGGCACCCTGGCTTAACCACATACTTAGTACTGAAAATGTTATATACAGTGATTTTTTAATGGCTAAGACATAACCAAAATTACAAATTCAGGAGCAGATGTAATTAAAATTATACATGTTTAAAACACATGTATAGTTTTAAAATTCCGGGTAGCCTAAGTTAGCAGAAAAGTCAGAAATAAACCATATAGGCACCACTAGAGATGCAAAATAGTGGGACCAAGACGTTATAGAAAAACAAGTTAATAAAGGACAGATGTTAGAATTTTCACCACAGGGCGACGCTGGGTATAATAAACGTTTTTAGGGAAATAATTTATAGGGCACTAGCCCTATGTCCAACTTATCAAAACCAAAAGTTTGTCAAAATATTATAATAATAAAGTACATATTACGAACAAATAATCTAGTTCTAAATAATTATATTAATGCATATTATAAAAAGCCAGTAGGTACGCATATAGCACATACAACTTAATAAAATTACCAACACGAAGGGACGATTCATTAGATGGTAAAACAGCTTGCTAACCGGCGAGTGGGCGAAAAAGGGGGATGTTGACAAATAGAACTTAGCATGCGATACTATAGTGCTGAAAAATAAAAATGTCAGCGCTACAAATATGAATGTTTTACACATGCTGCCTCCTGGCGAACCTATCTAAATATGTGAGGGTCAACATATTCTACCGTAACGTTTAATTCGTTTATTCTTATTTCCTATGCTCGTTGCATTTAAACACAAGCATTTATAACCAGCTTCAGTTAACCAACTGGGACATCTTCGTCAACGAGACAGAGACTGACAACGTCCACATACTCCTCGCGAAAACATTCGAGACATATAATGAGGGTGGTATGCTGCGAGGGAAATAGAAGTAACGGTCCAATGATACACTGGGATATTCACTCTGCAGCACAGAGCATACTCGATGCACGCTGGGCAGTGTCGCATTCCAGTCCTTCTCAAGATGTGGATACGCGGGCCCAATATACCTCTGAATAAACGAATGCTGGTGTACAATGCTGTGTTGTCCCAGTTATGTTGCACAGCTGCAGAAGCTGGCAGTACCACCCACTGTGCTTCACAAACTTCTGTCGCAGGAACAGTGCGTGCGTGCTTGCGTGCGTGTGTGCATGCGTGCGTGCTTGCTTGCGTGCGTGCGAGCCACCATGCGTGCGGGAGTGCGTGCATGCGAGAGAACGTTGGCACTGATTCAAAGCAGAAACTGTTTATGAAGAATAATACATTTTAATTTGTGATTGATTACCAAACGTCTAAATGGAAATTTAAAAACTACGTTAATGAAAAACATTATTTCGTGAAACGGCATATCCTTCTTACCTTAATGTGTCTCCGTTCTCACCAACGTCATAGTCTAATTGGTTTACCAAAGCTGTCACTGCCGTTTCCATATTTGTTTTTCTCAACGCCAACCAAATCTGTGAGTCGCTATATTGCGCGAATGGGTCAAGATTGTCTCTGAGCGAACCAGAGAACAACACAGGGTCCTGTCGGGAAAATGTATGCGGTAAGTGTCAACTATTGGCGTAACTGGTCTTTGATTAAGAACAATTCGACATTAAAATATATCATTTTGCTATGACAGCATAACTGGAGTAAAGTTGTGTATACATTAGCAGTAGTTCTTCTTATTTCTGTGTCCTTCACTCGAGGTGTTGGCATTGTCCGAGCAGCCGTGAGGGTGGCTACGTCTTTCAGATTGCACGAATCGACCAGAAGTCGGCAGTAAAGGAGACGGGACATTGTCTGGTCTTCTCCACCATAACATTGTGTGTGTGTGTGTGTGTGTGTGCGTGTGCGTGTGCGTGTGCGTGTGCGTGTGCGTGTGCGTGTGCGTGTGCGTGTGCGTGTGCGTGTGCGTGTGCGTGTGCGTGTGCGTTTGCGTTTGCGTTTGCGTTTGCGTTTGCGTTTGCGTTTGCGTTTGCGTTTGCGTTTGCGTTTGCGTGTGCGTGTGCGTGTGCGTGTGTGTGTGTTTGTGTGTGCATAAACAGTATTCTTTATTATCAACAATATTTATAGTCAAAGCCTATATAGACAAATGTACTAAGACTAACCATTTCTAAAAACGAATATCCCCATGTTTTATGAATAACCATCCATGGCGGTTGTTTTTCTTTGTAACCTATACACACACAATAAGATAAACTAATATGTTTGAACATATGATGAATCCCTCTTGGAGATAAGTGCATATTATACCTGCGGTATGATAGTAAGTTTGGTTCTCAGGTCGTGCAAGCCGAGATCAGCGATACGGACCCCGTCAATGGCGATTTGACCATCGGCAGCTTCGATGATTCGAAACAGTGCCAAAGTCAAGGACGATTTACCGGCTCCAGTTCGACCCACCACGCCAATCTACAAGACATATTACATAATAAATCACCTGCAAGTGATTGGCATGCATGTATTCGCAGTGGACTTTTTATTTCCGTAAACATACGTATCTTGGTCGACGCGAACAATTGTTATTTTTCTATAAAAACAAATTATATTTAATTAAACTGACAACATATTTTAGTGAGAATAAAATTATTTTTTAATAAGTGCCCATTCTCCACTGCCTCACTTTGACTATAAATCATCGCTTTTGATATGGACAAGGAAACTAACTCTGAAGTGACTATACTAGTGCTATAACCTCAGTGATGGCAACTTATCACTGATTATAAAAAGTCATTTGTTGACTCATTCTAAAAAGTGAGCATTCAGGCCAAACAGAGACTGAGAAGACGTATTGCAACTTTCAATAAGATTGGACAGCATCGAGTTGACTGAATTGATGGTTTTACCAGAATGTCAACATCATAGTTGTTATAGGACCTATTAGTTGGATGCATTTATTAAGCAATGCGAATTTCTTTACGTACTTAATATTGTACACTTGTTGTCTTAGTTACAAAACGATGTAACTTACGCAAAACCACGTTGCCGTTGTTTCACATTAAATCATTCATAACATTATTTACTACGTCTTTGTTTTACTGTTTTAAGCTTTCTTCTAACAATCTTTTTCCTTTACATGTATGTTTTCAAGTTTTCTTCTACTTTTTTAGATAGTGCTTATGGTGACAATGTTGCTATGGGTCGTTGTCAGCATTTCCACGCATTGTACGTTGGGCTTGTAATTGCACAACGTGCTTATCTAATCACCTACATAGGGGGCGTATCTCCCAATTGGTGCGATTTGAAGGGTATTGCTAAATTTAGTAAACTAACAACGCAACCTATAACATATTTGCATGAATGTGTCTATCAACAAATTATACGGACAATACCCGTAAGTGACATGTTTTATGATGGATATAAAATGCTTCCTGCAAGACATGCATAATATGTAATACCCAGTTACACAACCTTTTCTCTGGGCGAAATCTGAGCAGATATTCCCCGTAAGACGAGATCAAGTCCTGGGCGATATCTTGTCGAGAAACGGATGAATTCGATGGCGCCATGTTGAGGCCATGAAGCTGGAGGTGTGTGGGTTGGCACGCACCACGGGGCCTGCAACAAAACAATCACGCTGCCTAGGAATCACGGTGTTACTATGACATATTACAAAGCTAAATATCAGAAAGGACATATTCACGCCTGAATGCTGCGTAGATGTAATGAGAAACAGAAGACTGCCGTACGCATTGTTTTAAGGCAGTCTTTTCCTGAGAATCCTATGTTAAACATACGCTTCTGAACATTGTTTTAAGGCAGTCTGTTCCTGAGAATCCTATGTTTAACATACGCTTGTGAACATTGTTTTAAGGCAGTCTGTTCCTGAGAATCCTATGTTTAACATGCGCTTGTGAACGTCGAGTGGACACCAGCACGACTTGCCGTTGTATAATCCCTTGTTCCATTAAACACTGCACTCAAAGTATTAACTGTGCATCTAAATGGCACGTATGTCGTCAGTACAACTCTAGTAAAATGAATAACAATACACGCAGACAAATGTTGTGTTCGGCCAGGTTTGACTATTCATAGAAATCAACGTTTGTTTATTGAGATCACCTGTTGAACTGGTCCCATTCTGCTGTTCATGTCGGTTTACATAGCTGGGCAGTTCATACCTCGCTACCGACGCCGATGTATTCCTTGATCCTTTCGACGGAGACGATGTTTGCTTCTACCTCAGCAGAGCTTCTCAAGCAGAGATTGATATAAGCGGTGGCCTGCACACAATAGTTAATCGTGTTGATATTACTTAATTTAAATAATGGCTTGTAGTATAAAAAAAGTCTAACTATTAAAGGAAACATACCTACTGTACATCGATCGGCAGACGTGGTTTTGGAACAACTGGCCACGCACATTTTAACATACTATCAGTTTCCCTCAATGACGCACCTTCGTTGAAAGTATTAAGCGCAAACTAAAGACTCACCTCTTCCAATGTGCATAATGCAATGTGCCAACAGCTGTTTTATCGACTATGGCCGTTGCCGTGGATGACATATATGCTTTTATGTGAGGACGTTTTAATTAATTTATTTATTTATATATTTTATACGGACTTTGATTGGTGTAAGCTAGAAAATGGCGTATCAAAGAACTTTTTATTTATTTATCTAGTAGCGACTGTGTAGCGACGGAGCTATAAATAAAAATTGAGAGACTCTCAAAGGTAAGTACATTTCATTTAACAAAAGAGTCCGGTAACAACATACACGCTTAGCATCAAACAACATATACGGTATACGTTTATTAGTATGCTTTAGAACATACTGTTGATGGTTGCATAACTCCAACAAAATGCACACACAACAACTGAAATAAAATACTATAATAGCAAGATGCAATGCTGTCAAAAATGTTGTAGCGTAATTATTTCGGCCTGGTTTTATATAACAAAAGAAAGCGGAGTGGTTTGCCATGGGCTGTCGGATGAGATTCAGGTTAACATCGGTCTTAGGCAAGGAAGTGCGCTTTCTGTTTGTCGTGCCATTGTGATATAATTAATCAACAGCAAATCACCACAAGGTTTGTTATCTGGAGGAATATGTACGTAGTCGACCCGGCCATAGTTGTAGAGAGCAAACAGGAATTACAAGAAGCGCTCAAGAAAAGCTAGTCGGCCTATCCCGTTATGACGGGAACTGCGAGGAAGAATAGCTACTAACACCAACATGTACTTACTTGCAAAGCGTACGTCAGTGCCAAGCCAGCAACTCCAGCCGAGAGTGAACCACTCTCGAACACAACGAATAGCGACACAAGCAAGACAAATATGGCTGCGACGGTTTCCATCACTACTCCCAGCCACCTGCAGTAATAATACGTTATACATATGTAACGTCAATAATACATTATACATATGTAACGTCAATAATACGTTATACATATGTAACGTCAATAATACGTTATACATATGTAACGTCAATAATACGTTATACATATGTAACGTCAATAATACGTTATACATCTATAACGTCAATCCCAGGAAAACTTGCTCAAAGGTGCAAACAATATTAAAGTAAGTAAACTTATTTTTAAATAACAGGGTATTCCAGAGTGTCGGGCCAGCAACGAAGTAGGAGCGGCGACCATACCGCTCAAGGCAATGTTTCGTAAAGTTGCCCTGTTAATCCGGTACTTATTATCGTCATAACTCTTTATATTGTACAATTATTGCTATAACATTACAACTGTCATACAAATAACTTATAATTACTTCAAACTACTTCAAGCAATAGGAGGACAAATAAATCAGCAGGAACGGGCAAAACTACCATTAAAGCTTATTACTTAAACTATTCACTTATTGCTTAAACTATTCACTTATTACTTAAACAATTCACGTATTACTTAAACTATTCACTCAATACAAGTTTTAATATCAACGGCCCAAATTCGCGAATCGATGAGGAAGTTTCCAGATGATGGAAGGACACTAAGGAAGCACTACACTTCAACAAAGACATAGCGATGTTTCTGTAACTACCGACCTCACGCAGATGATGTAGAGGTACCAGGCTCTCTGACTGCGATCAACCAGAACGTCGAAGGCGGCGGTGAAGTCCGCCTGTCTACGATAGGCGCGGATCGAGGCCAGCCCGACTAAGGTGTCCTCGAAGTAGCTGTAGATGGGCGAACGACTGACAGAGTCAATGCGTTTCAACTGTCGTAGGTTGGCCGAGTAGACAACCTGAAGAGCAGGACATATTCTGACATTGGGTGATTAATTTACTACGGTAACTAATTAAGTTAATCTTGGAATGTTTTCGATTAAGTTAAGTGAACTTGTATTTTGAATGGTAACTAGTTAAGTTAAGTTAACGTATGGAGTTAACTAGTTAAGCTACTAATTAAGTTGACTTACACACAATGTCAATCTGGAGTTTATAGGATTTGCAGCCTCTTGTCGCCGGTAAAATAATATAGCGGCTGCACATACTATAAACTCCAAGTGTTACCCACTGAGCCAATGTCATGTTACCTGTATCTATGCATGTGGATGATATTAATATAATTACTTATGTATTTACTTATATAATTAAAAATGTAAAAAAATAAGTCACATGAAAATTAATTGATAAAATAATCAGTTCATTTCACTACAAATTAATATAATGTAACATTGAACGGTTAACTAACCAAGTTAAGTCAATGTTAACTGAATTTTTGGAAATGTACTCCCATGCGTGACGGGAGTCACGCATGGTAAAATGTCCTAGTGAGAGGCACAAGTGGAATACTCAAGATACACAGCTTAAGATATGTACTTTGACGAGTACGAAGATAGCGCCAAACGGAATCAGGACAGCGGCGAACACCGGAAACGAGTACAATATAATGCCTATGGTCGAGATGAACGGCACCAGAACGATCAAAAACAAACTGATGTAGGCAGGCAGAGCCGAGTCGACAATGTCCATGTCTTTAGCGAAGCGGTTCACTATACGGCCGATAGGGGTCGTGTCGAAGAACGAGACCGGAGCGCGCAGGATGGCACCGAGCAGTGCTGAATAGAGTTTGGACGAAGAGCAGACAGAACCGCAGGCGAGGGCGATCGACAGCATCGAGACGAAGAACACTGCAATATATGAAGTTACGCATCTCTAAGGAATGCATGGATCGATGAACAGACGAACGCACGCACGCACACACGTACACACACACGTACGCAAGGGTGTTTGTAGGCTTCAGTGGCAACCAAAACCGAGTGCTACAAACAAACATTAGTGTCAAATTGTACCTTCAGAAAGCCGATACATGCATGGTGTTTATATGTGATATGTATAAATGATGATATGATAAGTGTTAAAATGTGCGTTTAAAGGTTATTTGCTAACTTGCGAAATACTCATTCTAGTAAGTGTCAGATAGATGTGGTAACCAGACCTGTTTTCATGGTAGATGTTGATCGTACACCCTACCCCCTTCTACGTTATGGATTGTGCAAAACTTACGTTGTAAAACGCCGAATCCTCCGTACGCGCCCAGTCTCGTGTATTCACGTCCTCTGTCACGTGTTCCGTTCACTACGGGATCATTGCTCCAGCTGCTCAACCAAACATTCGTCAATATCTGGCTGAGAACGAAGAATACCAGGCCGCACGCCATGAAGGCAAACGACCCAAGTCCTCCACTGTCGATATATCCCCAGATCGTCCGCAACTTTACCTGAAGCAGACAACACTGACCGTGCGACAACTGCCACAGAAGACGTGTGACTGTGAGTGTGAATCACAATGTTGAACAAGTTGGGAGAGTAGTTTAACACTGATTGTGCTACTACTGCCACAGAAAAGGTGTGTGAGTGTGAATCACAATGTTGAACAAAATGGGAGAATAGCTTAATAAAGATTTTATTTTAACGTTTTCTCACTTCTACGCAACCGATAGTTGCCTTCTCCCGAAATGGAATCATGGGATTGAGGTATCCTAATCTTCGTTATATGATAACATGTTTGCCATATAAACGGCGAGCAGAAGAAGCAAGCTTAAGTAGTTGAGTTCTAAAGAAAATATAGATCACATATTTAAGTTCAGAAAAGTTCAATCAACCAAAAGCGTTTACCCAGACACATCAAATTAAACAAAAAAGTTAAATATATGCAAAGCTTGTAAGAGAATAATTTGAAAGGACCAACAGTGAAGAAGAAACTACATATAGAGTAACTCCCTTGTCTACAGTACTTGAAAGATGCTGTCTACATCATATTAATTTCAGAAATAGTACACAAATATATTAGAACGTAAGTCATAAACATGTTCGTCATCATTTGATTTGCTTACAATGACTGTCTAGCAAATGTTTGCTATAGAATAGTTTAAAATATTCGTGAAAATGTCCATCACGTTAGCTGAAATGATATGAATCACGATTTTCTTCTAAGCCGAGTAAGTAAACCAATACATAGAGCAAGTAAACCAATAGTTGTGGGTAGAAGAACATAATATAGTTTAAAATAGTTTAACATAGACAGTTGTAACACAAAGTAGGCTGACAAACCGCTCCCACAGATGATTCTTCCTCCTCGATTAGTGTGACTTTCCCTTCGAGAGAATCTTTGGGAAACGGCATTATGTCATCAGGTGATCGGTGGGGTGTCTCATGCCGAGTTCGTTTCCGTTTACTTTGCAAGAACAACACAGACAGAGGTAACGTGGTAAATGGAATAAAATGAACATCCTTATAAAATCATGCAAGCATCTAGTTATGCTGCAATGCCGAATGATGTGTTGTTTCGATTGCAATGTAGCCATCGAATTACATAACTGACTTAATCGATCGATATAATTGATTCGATCATTATATCGTGATATCCAACAATGCACCATTCTATCTATTGTATGACACTCCAGAATAAAATGCAGAATAACTTTGTCAAACTCTTCCTTGTGTACGACTTTATTTATATATATGGATACACAGCGCCGGCCAGAACAGGAAATTCAGCGTTGTTCCTTTTAAACGGCTGTTCGCGACACCGCAAGACCCTACAAGTCCTTGTAGCAAAATTCCACGAATTATCCTCATTTAAATTACGCATCTCAAACCCACGATTTTCAACAAAAAGGACTTATTACTAAGTTGTCATATGATGTAACCGTTGATTTAAATAAACTGTACCGCGGTTTGCCTTTCGAGACAGACATTGCTTCAGTGCCACTACTTTCGGTCGCTGTCGCCGACGAAACAGTTAGTTCTGATTGCGATCCTCCATCTAAAAATAGCAATGTACTCGATATCTGACATGTGGAATGAGTAACAGGTAAACAGACATAAATAAATTAACAGGAATGCATTGTTATTGATTTATATAAATGAATATTTTTATAGTAGCTACATGAGATCACGGAAAACTACAGACAAACAGCAAATATAAATATATTATTTTAACATTATCATATATTTTAACATTATCATATATTTTAACATTATCATATATTTTAACATTATCATATATTTCTTATTACAAATCAAGAAGTTGATCAACATATTTCGTCAGGTCAACGCACCTTCTCTGCTCTATCTTGTTCACATATGCGTATATAATTATATTTATATGTCTAATAATAATATGTTAATGAATGCAAGCGTATGCTTGTTTGTATGCGTATGCGCGTGCGCAGCGTGTGTGTTTGGTGCGTGCGTGCATGCGTGCATGCGTGCGTGCGAGCGAGCGTGGGTGCGTGTTTAGGGGAGACATAGAGTACCCGCTTCCACTTTAGCCGTCTCCTCATTCTGGGCCTTCAGCAGTCTGGCAAACGTCTCACTCGTAGTTGAAACCTCTTCGTAGGTCCCGACGTCAACAATCCTACCATCGATGAGGACGACGATGCGGTCAACCATCGGCAACACTGTGACATTGTGCGTGGCTAGGATCCGTGTCTAAGGTAGAGAGCTCAAATTCGTCAAGTCATCGAGGCATATGAGAAAGACGGAGATAGATGACAAGTGGAGGGAAACCGCTGATGATGGGGATAAGGGGAAAATGACAACAAACAAAGCAGTGCAGCAGTACAATAAGTAGTCGGCCTCAACCCTTTACAAAGGGAATTAAGAGGGAAAACAACCACATTATATTACATTTCTTTTCATATCCAATTACAACAACACGTTGTTAAGTGCATTGACCTGAGACCGCCTCCAACAGCAGACTCCACCAAACCTCAAGACATGAGAACATTCGTCATCCTGAAGAGGACGTGGTGAAAACGGTTAAGTATGTCTTCAACATGACATATGACGTACAAGCGAAAACTGCATTGATTTTAAACCCCGAACAGGAGAGAAACGGGGCAGACCAACACAAATGTAGACGAACCATGGAAGATGAACTGAAAGATACAGGGTTGAAATGGGGTACAAGAGCCCATGATAGAAGGAACTGACGATACATGTGCGTGACGTGTGTGCGACGTCTGTGCAGGAAGATGATATATTAGGTAATTAAACAATGGTAATGATACTGTCTTATATATCGCGGTATCCCGTCCTGGTGGCTGATCAAAGCACTGTACCTTTCACCTCCTGGCACACCTGTTCATTCCAACAACTACTCGACTTCTCTGGGAAGAATACAGCCACGCTGCAATTACTGCGCAAAGATTATTCGTTCACATATCCACCACTGCCTATAGACAGGTACTAAATCAAACAGCTGAGTGAACTGGAGCAACGTGGAATTAACGAAATTGCCCAAGCTTCTGAACGACAACATGACGAATTGAACTACCTCAATTGAGAGTCTGGCGTTCTAACCAATACGCCACTGCGCACCACAAAACAATGTGCTTGTGACCGTGGCCTACCTTATCCGCGAGCAGGCCGGTTGGTCCGATGACGTGCTGGAAGAGATGCTTGGCGACGTGGACGTCGACAGCACTGAGCGGATCGTCGAGGAGATAGACGTCCGTGTCCTGATAGACAGCTCGGGCCAGACTCAACCGCTGTCTCTGTCCACCGCTCAGATTAGTCCCCTAGACACGACAAGTAAACATTGAATGATCGAGTACTGTTTATGTGACATAAATAATACTTATATTGTCATAATAATTCCCCCCTCGAATTTCGTCCGGCCTGAGCCTCACAAGATGTCTGTCCGAGCGCAGCCTAACGGCCGTCTCTTTAAAGTCTGAGCGCAACACGTCAAGTAGGTTGGGGTATGCCCGCATGGCCACTTATGCAGGTGTATTTAAAAAACTAAATAACCAGATGTGAACAATACGCATAATGATCATGTATCATAATGCATCGTTCTCCATGTAATGCATTTACTCATATCCAACATCATTCCTTTGTTTACGTACAATAATTATATATTATATGTATTGTGGGTATGTTTATGCGATATTGGTTTATTTATAAAATATACTAGACATCCAACAATGGATGAAACAGAAACCAGCGCGATGCATCGCATTTGTATATTTCTTACAAAATACGAATAAATATCAATTGTCTGCGTTCGATTAGAGGACATACATCATGTCAGCATTTAATCCAGCCCTGACATCGTAGTAAATGGCAATACTAACAGATTTTAGATTGTCGCTTAATGTTGGCGATAATACAATATTGCTACCTTCTCGCCGATCTCTGTCATGTCGCCGGCCGGCAGTATCTGCAGGTCTGGAAGCATGGCGCAGGCAGACACGACTTTCTGGTACCTCGCTGCGTCGTGTACCCGCCCGAACAGGATGTTGTCTCGCAGAGTGACGTTCTGTATCCACGGTTGCTGCGGTACATAGGCCAGTGAGCCCTGCAATATGAACGCATCATCATATAAACGTTTGGAGGACGGGCAAATAAAATGTTCACGGTACTTGTACATTGGTTTGTGTTTTTGCATAATCTTTTCAATTTCACTAATTTCCGGAATTCAGACTCAGGTAGTTTTGGATACGTCAG
>OY759264.1:12805237-12815237 GCA_963662155.1 Lamellibrachia columna | reverse complement strand
TTTGTGTAAGTTGAAGTATTACTATCACATATATAATATATATACTTATTATAGACATATATTAATCTAACACAATCTAACAATTTTTTTTATTCTGCGATGGCGCCGTGCAAACTGCAGGTAAAGGCCACAATCACTTAGTAGGCGAGAACTGTAACAACTGGGTGGACTTCGTCAAGTCCTGGTTGTGATTCCTGGGCTGAGGTTCAGGTGGCCAATTTTAGCTTTCAGTGTCGGGGATGTGCGAATATGAAGGGACTAGAGGTGGAGATGGATCGGCTTAGTTCAGTGTTTACCAGATGCTAAATTGTCAGGAGGCTAACTGAGATTATTTAGGGCAGTTAATTGTAAATTCAGAAATGGTAGCTAAGAAAATAAAGGCAATGAAGGATATTAAATCACCCCTAGTGGATGGAATTTCGCCAAATATACTAATGGAAGCTGAATAACAAATTAGTATACCACTTGCAAGAATGTTCAACTTGTCGTTAAAAGAGGGAGTGGTTCTTTTTGAATTGAAAGAAGCAAACATCATATCATTATTTCCAAAAGTTCGAGAAATAAGTAAGATAATAACAGACTAGTGAGGTTAACATTAGTGATTTGTAAATTATTAGAGAGGTTAATTAAAGGGCATACGGTGAACGTCCTTGCTAGGCATACATTATTTAATCCAGCTAAAAGCGAGATCATTCTTAACAAATGTTATACTTTTTTGACGAAATCACTAAGTTGGTAGACGAGGGATCACCAGTAGATATTATCTACTTAGATTTTCATAAAGCTTTCGACAAAGTACCACATCAAAGATTACTACTTAAATTAAAAGCACACGGTATCGGGGATGGCATAATCGACTGGATAGAACAATGGCTGACTGACAGAAGACAGCGTATTGTAGTAGATGGAGAGGTTTCAAACTGAAAACCAGCTTAGAGTGGGGTACCACAAGGATCAGTATTAGGTCCTTTATTAATCTTAATATATATATATATATATATTAAAATTAATAAAGGTCCTAATAAAAGTCATAATACTGATCCTTCCTCTCTAAGTAATATAATATTCTAAGTAATACTTTTATAAATTTTTATTATTATTATCATTATTATTATTGATGTTGTTTATATGTGTTACATACAAATAAATACAAATAAATAAATGCTGTTTAGATATATATATATATATATATATATATATATATATATATATACACACACATTAGTGAAGAACGTTTGGTGTGTGTGTGTGCGTATGTATATATATATACATATATATATATATATATATATATATATATATATATATATATATATATATATATATATATATATATATGTGTGTGTGTGTGTGTGTGTGTGTGTGTGTGTGTGTGTGTGTGTGTGTGTGTGTGTGTGTGTGTGTGTGTGTGTGTGTGTGTGTGTGTGTGTGTGTGTGTGTGTGTGTGTGTGTGTGTGTGTGTGTGTGTGTGTGTGTGTGTGTGTGTGCGTGCGTGCGTGTGTGCGTGTGTGCGTGTGTGCGTGTGTCCGTGCGTGCGTGCGTGTACAACAAAGAACATTGGATCGCAAAGCATGTATCACTCGTACGTGTTACGTTTATTAAATTAATTGGATTATATATTTATCCACGATTTCTTACATAACAAACCATTGTGAATGGAATATAACTCCACATTAGTGGTATGTTTCGTAAAACGTTTTGTAACAAAGAGCCCCTGTGGAAAACTTGCCACGTTCTCCCCTAATCTTACCTTCCGGTAGACGGCTGCGTTGAGGATGGTCCGGGCTTTCATCGATGCCAGGTAGACTGCGTACAGCCACCAGTGAATGAAGACACAGAAGGCAAACTTGGAGAGACATAGCAGGACTGCGTAAATGATGGCCTGCCACATATACCCGCCTTGGCTGCTCACGAACACGATCAGCAACCTACAAGCGAAACGAGTAAGTAACGCGGCAGCATATTAAAATAACAAATAAATACATCAATATATACATGCATGAATACAGAAATACAGAAAAAAATACACATACACAAACGTACAAAAATACTTAAATAAATAAATCAATCAATCAATCAATCAATCAATATTTTACACAATTAATCAGTCAATAAAGCAATCAGTCAGTCATTCAATCAACCACAGAGTTGTATGTACCTGATTACGGACGGGTGAATATATAATAATAATAGATGATGATTTATTGATTAATTAATTAATTAATTCATATATTTTTATGGAATTCGCCGTGTTCACGGTTAGACCAATGTTACAATAAGTCAAACATGTTGACAAATAAGTTAAAATTAAGTAAACAACATTAATTAAAATTAGTTTAAAATACGTTTAAAGTTAAGCTAAAATAAGTTAAGCTATGTTAGGTAAATAGAAAAATAAAAGCTTATGTCACTAACAAAAGCATTGCTGCTCTCTACAGCTGCCGCATGCAAAAAGATGTGTCGTTAAAACTGTTTTGAAAGCGGCAACAAGCATTCCCCAGTGTCTGCTCTTCCACAAAGAAGCGACTGCTACCTCACCGTTCACTGTGGCATTGCGGGATAATCAACACAAACTGGTCGGCGGATCTGAATAATCGGGTCGGTGCTTAGAGTGTTTAATAGCGGAGTTGTATGTACCTGAGAATGGGCGGATTGGCGAAGAGGAAAGCCGTTGCGACAAATCGACAAAACGTGGAAAGGATCATCCAACCTTTCAGCGTCCACCCCAACGCCAGGAACAGTGAAACAGTCGTCGTAATGTCCTTCCCATCACCACGTCTGCAACACAGTTATTGGTCTTATAACGTATAACATTCGATGGCTACATTAATAAAATCTTTTTATTCTGATGAAGTCGAGAGAACCAGTGTTCGAATCATCTTTGGAAGCTTGAGCAGTTTCGTTCACTCGACGTTGCCTTAGTTCACGCAGCTGTAGTATTGAATGCATGGCTATAGACAGTTTTGTATATATGTGTACGTATGGTATTCGAACAATAATCCTATAGAAGTCATGTTAGTGTTGCTATGAACAAGTCTGCCGGGGGTGATGCGTTCAAGGTCGATAAACCACCCTACGTACTGGATACTACGGTATGTAAGAATTCATCTTAGGTAAAAAGGGAATAACAACAACGATTGCTTGAAATTATATTATATTACATGTTGTAATATATATCCATTTCCACAACACCGAAAAATTCATTAGAATTCCATTAATTAATAATTCCAAATAATACTCTGTTCTACCGGCCTGCCTCGACTACGCATATTTTCCCCACGCTTATCGGCAAGTTTCGACGTGACGTCACTGATAATAAGAAAGTTCTACGAGATCGGGACTTTCCATTCATTCACCCTACCGTTGACAGCGATAGCGGTTGTTTAGAAGCGTCATAATGGTTCATTGTGCTGTATGTGATTGTAACACAAACAGTAGTAAGAATAAAGTAACATGTAGGGTTTAGTTGGTTTAAGTTCCATATGGAGCCAACTTTGTTTCAAAAAAGCAAGCGTCAAACCGACGAAGCACAGCCGGCTTTGCCCGCTTCGAGAAAACTTGTTTCGACTGCGGACCAGAGAAGGTGGTAGCCCTGGGTTATTCGGTGCTAAAATATATTTGAAAGAGGTTGGTATGCCCACATTAGTCCCAGTAGTTGAAGCTATGTTGATGCCACCAATCCATAGAAGGTCGACGATCACGGCCCATCTAGGATAGAAGCGAACTGCTAGCGAGCTGTCGGCGCAGATACAGGTGACGTCGGCTCACGGTGAATTCGGCCCGGTGAATTCGGACAGCATGTTTTGGAGAGTTCGGCCCGCCACTTCGGTAACTTCGGCCTCAGAGCACAACGGGCATAGTGATCTCGGCCCAACCGATTGTGTAGCGAGCACATGAAGTTTAGTGTGTGTCTTTCTGTGACTAAAGCATACTATTTTTTATATCATTTGTTTGAATTGATTTTGTTCTATATTTAGCTGAAAGTGTTACTTTGATATTGGTTTTATAGCTTTCGATTCCTTTCGCATAAAATACGGCGCTACATGTTTTCTATTTTAACATGCAGTCAGCGAGACGATAATTATAACCTTAAAATTATATTATATAATATATAATATAATCCACATATAATATAATCCACCAAAACAATAATATTATATACAGTTGAATAATTTAAATATATTAAATTGCAATTATCATAATATCTTGTTTCTATATTTCCGATGTTCAACCGTTTCCACTCATCAGGGGAAATTCTCCACAGATTGTTTTTATCAAATCAAATTTAGAGCAATGTCAACGAAGGTCACTGCGTTCTTATCGAGCAGTCAATACACATAAGACATACCAAGAAACGCGCAATGTGTGCATTGTATGCTGCATTGCATTGTATGCTGCATTGCACTGTATGCTGCATTGCACTGTATGCTGCATTGCACTGTATGCTGCAAAGAAGACATCACACATTATTTTCATCAGCTTGAATAAACGAAAGTAGCATCAACGAGTGTACGTGTAGCACACAACGAGTGTACGTGTAGCACACAACGAGTGTACATGTAGCACACAACGAGTGTACGTGTAGCACACAACGAGTGTATGTGTAGCACACAACGAGTGAACGTGTAGCACACAACGAGTGTACGTGAATCACACATCACAACGTTTAGTTTGCCACCTTTTCTTACATGACGCTAACTAGGACAAGTATATCGATGTATTGAAACGTATTCTTCAAAATCAGTTACTGTGTTATGATGCCAACTCTTTGGTATTACCAATCGGAGTTTTAGCCAATGTTTACAATATTTTTATTATTTGACGCGAAAACAATAATTTTTGTATTACCATATTGTTAACCAAAAAATATATTTCGTGTATGGCGACTGATCTGCTATACAAATATGAAACCTTCTGCACAACTGAACTTCAATCAGTTTATTATAATAAACTTAATGAACATCCATCACATACTTTGCAACCAACGACATCACTAGGAAATTGGAAGAGTCAGGGGAATAACTGTACCATTGCGTGTTCTACTGTTGTCTGCGTCAACGTATTTGCACAACTTACCTATTTATGTTCGATTGTATATTCTCTGTGGCACGCTCGAACCTTTCCACGAGGTTCTTGCATTTAATTCCCTGATCGATATCGTAGAGATCTTCGAACCGCAGACTCTTGCGGTAACCCCTGATCAGGAACCTGAATAAAGCGACATGCTCGTGTACAGTCTGACCAAATATACCACAGAAACTAATAATTTGCAGTAGTATTCACAAGAAACGTATATACGAATATAATAATATACTATAACCTGTGACCAAATGTATGCGTGTGCACGTTACGTCTTAGCAAGATTTCGCAACACTTATTAAGATATATTGTCATCCAAAGAAACAAACAGATGGCAAGTGGACAAGGAAGCAGTTGGTTCATCAGTTATTCATATAATACTGCGCCTTTGATATATTCGTCAATGTTGTGTATAAACATATCCACGATGCTAGCATTTACACATTCAAAAGAAAGACAATTTGTTCCACTTATTGATATTCTAGGTGAGCATGAATACTTTTCTATATCCAATCTCCACTGTTCATTCACTAACGCTTTATATGATCTCATCTTAATAAACTTATATATGGTGTAGTTAAACCATATTCTTTCAGGCGATTTTCATACACGTTTTCTTAAAATAGAACAAAATTATCTAACCTCGTAATCCACAAGAAAAGTAAGCGTGAAGGGAAGTTTGCATCGGCTTCTGGAGACGTTTTCTGAAAATAAGAAACGTATTAGCGTAACATTAGATGGCGTGGTCGAACTCACTGACTTATTATGTTGTATTAACCATAACCAGAAAGGAAGAAGACTATGCAAATAACAACGAGGCACTTAATGCAGCTACAACTGAAATCAGACAATCTAAAAGAAGCTATGAGCAAAAATAAAAAGCAAGACAAGGTCGGACCTCTAGAAGACAGTGCTGGAAATATAATATCACAGGGTTTTTTAATGGCGGAAGACCTAAATGGTTTATTTCAATTCAGTGTGTACCAAAAAAGTTATTAGTTCATTACCAGTTGCTGATGCTAAATTTCAGGAGGCTAAATCTGACTATTTAGGACCGTTAGTTGTAAATCCAGAAATGGATGCTAAGAAAATAAAGGCAATGAAGGAGAATAAATCACCGGGAGTGGATGGGATTCCTCCAAAATTACTAAAGGAAACAGTAGAACAAATCAGTATACCACTTGCAAGAGTATTCAACTTGTCATTAAAAGAGGGAGTTGTTACGTTTGAATGGAAAGAAGCAAACATCATACCATTATTTAAAAAGGGTTCGAGAAATTCAGAGAATTACAGACCAGTGAGTTTAACGTCAGTGATTTGTAAATTATTAGAAAGGTTAATTAAATACCATATGGTGGACTTCCTCGTTAAGCATAAATTATTAAATTCATCTCAACATGGATTCCTTAAAGCGAGGTCATGCTTAACAAATATGTTATGTTTTTTGGGAGAAATCACTAAGAGGATAGACGTGGGATCGCCAGCAGATATTATCTACTTAGATTTTCAGAAAGCTTTTGACAAAGTGCCACATCAAAGAGTACTACTTAAATTAAAAGCCCATGGTATCGGGGATAGCATATCTGACTGGATAGAAAAATGGCTGACTGACAGAAGACAACGAGTTTTAGTAGATGGAGAAGTTTCAAATTGGAAATCGGTTTTGAGTGGGGTACCTCAAGGATCAGTATTAGGACCTATATTATTCTTAATATATATCAATGACTTGGACGACAGTATAACAAGTAACGTACTGAAATTTGCGGATGACACCAAGCTGTTTAGAAAGGTTAATACTGATGGTGATAAACAACATTTACAAAATGATCTAGACAGATTAGTGAAATGGTCTGAGAAATGGCAGATGTTAAATTTTTGGAAATGTAAATGCCTACATACAGGACATGGGAACTTGGATGTAAACTATAAAATGGGAGATACTGTTATGGGTACTACTGTAAAAGAAAAGGACTTTGGAGTTACAATAAGCGCTGATATGAAAGTTTCAGAGCAGTGTTGTATTGCAGCTTCAAAGGGCAATCAAATTCTAGAATTGATTAGAAGAAACATAACATACAAGGGAAAAAAGTTAATTACACCTCTTTATAAAGCAATAATTAGACCTCATTTAGAATACTGTATACAAGCATGGAGACCATATCGTAAGAAGGATATAGATACGCTTGAACGCATACAAAGGAGAGCAACTAAAAAGATTCCAGAACTGACATACTTTAGTTATGAAAAACGCCTGAAAAAAATGTGGTTTAACAACTCTAGAGACAAGGAGGTTAAGAGGATATCAGATTGAAGTTTTTAAGATATTGAATGGGTATGATAATATTGATACAAATGTGTATTTCTCACCAAATAAGGATAGCAGAACTACACGACATGAGGTAAATGTAGTGAAGGATCAATGTAGATTGAACATCAGGAAGCACTCGTTCTCACAGAGGACAATAAATGAATGGAACAAATTGTCTACAGATTGTGTAACTGCTAGCAGCGTGAATATGTTTAAAAACAAGGTTGACACATATCTCAGGAGGGCGGGTTATAAGTAGATGAACATTGTTGGACTCTCGATAAGCCAATGGCTTCCTTGTCCACTTGTCATCTGGGCCTTTGGCTTGGACGGCAAATCTTGTTAAATCTTGTTAAACTGCAATTATAATCCAACTCACGGCGTCAACGATGTCGTCATTGTGTTCGCCTAACAATAAGCTGTGTTCGTCCTGTATTTTCGTTTTGACCGCCTTCTCGATGTGGTCGACGAAGTAGGAAAGAACAGACTGGAGGAGGAACATTGCGTAGCTGACGTAAAAGATCACCAAGCGAAATGTTCCAGACGTGTCGTCCTGAAACAGGTGAGTTAATGATGTTTCACCAAAATGCAAGACATTGTGACAGAAGTACAACTATAGTAGTTTTAGCCGTAACAATAGTGGTTGTAGCCGTGACGGTAGCAGTAGCAGTAGCAGTAACAGTAGCAATACCAGTATAAGTAACATCAACAGCAACACCAGTAGCAGTAGCAACAAAAGTAACAGTAACAGTGGCAATAGCAGCACCAGCAGTATATGAGTGTTACATATAATCACCAGACCTCAATTACTTAATAGAAACCTCTTGTTTGGTTAATCCACAATAGGTTACAATTTAAGACTGTGTGTGATACTTCTAATGTCCTTCAGTAAAAACCATGTAAATGTTATATATAATTATGCAACACATTTCCTAATTCATATGGCCATATGTTAGGCACTAGGCGAATCGGCAAGTGATTGAGTTGGCTGCCGGTCTGGGGTTCTAACCAAGGACATCATCGTCACGTCCAATTAAGCCAAACAACTAGCCAAGTACGAACGTAGGCATAATACTCACAATCAGCATCGGTAGTATCAGGTGTTGTAAACCAGTTGTAGTTATAGTTATTGTTTTTTTAAGAATAAGCTGGAGCAGCAACAGCAGCGGCAGAAGCAAGGCAGGTGTCGTATTCGTAGTGCCTTAAGAAAGTAACTTACTGTATAAAACCGGTGAGCGATGTTTGAGCGTAGACGAATGCCCTCTAGCAGCGCAAGAAGGAACCAGAATATCCACAATACACCGGACGACTTCAATCGTTTCCTGTGTTCTAGTGTAATCATAGCGACGACCAAAGCCTTAAATAGCAAACAAACAAACAATGTATGCATGTATGTATGTATGTATGTATGTATGTATGTATGTATGTATGTATGTATGTATGTATGTATGTATGTATGTATGTATGTATGTATGTATGTATGTATGTATGTATGTATGTATGTATGTATGTATGTATGTATGCATGCATGTATGTATGTATCTAGTATATATTATCTAGTCCGCCCCCGTGGCAAGCCCGCAAACCGGCTTTTATTCCGTGCCTTTGCAGAATTGAGTAATTTCGGTCACACGACTAAGTCACATGATCATCAAAGTACATACAGCGGGAAACTGGCGTTCCCGATTTGCTGGCTAGGAAACTGTAAGCTAAAAAATTAGTTTTGTGAATAAAGGTAATTTTTTTCGATCAAATTTCAATATCTATAAGTGGCATTAATCAGACATTCAGAGTGCTGAATAAAGCCCTTATATCAGAGTTATTGCTTGGATCTGACGTTGTTGCTCTATCAAGTGTCAGTGGTTTTTAGTTGCCCTCCACCAAATATGTCTCTGTGTTGGGGTACGTCCGCCTATGTGCCAAGGAACAAGTTCGTCCCTAGGATATATATTGTAAAATGCTCAATATCTCTTGTGAAACATAAAGTTACTAACACGCACTCTCATAAAAACTTCCAATTGTTCAGTTTAGTGTTATTTTTTAGTCAAAAAGTTACGAAACCAGAGTTTTATTTCACAATTTTCTAAAAAATGCAGTGCCAAACCTTGTTTTTTTTTGGCTGGTTTATTTCATAGATAAAACAGAATTTGTGAAGATTGTTATTTTCTAATAAAATGTCTGTCACAAACATGACGTTTTTTTTACATAAAAACAAGACAAAGCTGCACTGTTCTTGTGTATTTGCCGACATGGGGAAGTCCGGCCCATGATTGGGTAGGTCTATTAAGTGTAAAATTTTTATATTATCTTGTAACAGTTTTGCCATTTGTTGATTGCACAATTGTGGGCAAGATATTTGCGTTAAAGTGTATGCCGAAACTGACAATCTAGCTCTACAAATACAGTATCTAGATCTATTAGAGGGTCCAAGTGGCGGACTAGCCATTGTCTCCCTTATATATGTAGATATGTATGTGTGTATGTATGTGTGTGTGTGTATGTATGTATGTATGTATGTATGTATGTATGTATGTATGTATGTATGTATGTATGTATGTATGTATGTATGTATGTATGTATGTATGTATGCATGTATGTATATATGTATGTATG
>OY759264.1:12782737-12802737 GCA_963662155.1 Lamellibrachia columna | reverse complement strand
ATTTTGAAATGAGACAAACAAGACGAGGAGGGACCTTCAACGCGACTATGAAAATAGCCAAAACAAATCAACAAAATTACGAAGTCAGGGACAACAAAAAACAAGATTGAGCGATGAAATTGTGAAGTTTTCTGGCATGACATGGATGAGAACGGCATGGTAATTGGTACCAGCTTGGTAAATGGTAAGTGGTACCAACTTGGCAAATGGTACCAGCTTGGAGAGGCCTTCGCCCTGCAGTGGGCTAACAGTGGCTGAGATGATGATGCTAAATATATATATATATATATACATATATATATATATATATATATATATATATATATATATATATATATATATATATATATACATATATATATATATATATATATATATATATATATATATATATACATATATATATATATATATATATATATATATATATATATATATATATATATATATATATATACATATATATACATATATACATATATGTATATATATATATATATATATATATATATATATATATATATATATATTAATATATATATATATAAATATATATACATATATATATATATACATATATATATATATACATATATACATATATATACATATATATATATATATATATATATATATATATATATATATATATATATATATATATATATATATATATAAAGGTGGATACATTTATTAGGGGGCCAATGTGTGACATTGGTACTAAAATCTTTAAAATTAAATCATCAACTATTGCCCAAACATGTAAGATTTATTAAATCGAAAACAAATTTCTTAACAAATGCCATACATCTGAGCAGAAAGAGCCTCAGCAGTCATGCATCCAGCACAGTTCCGCGTGTAAATGGGACACCAAACTTGAAAAGTATTTTTCTTCAGGCGTGGTCCAAACAATTGTTTTCTATCAATGTTGTCACACATTTGGTGCAACACCATGACTACTTTACAACTAACATTATTTGGATATGGTCTCGTTTGACTAAACTATGGTTTGGGGTCTGCTTCCAATTATGGAACCAAAAACCGATTAAAAGTAAACATTTTAATTTTAAGTGAGTAAAAGTTATTGTAGCTTGAGGCATAGAACCTACTGAAACATTCTTCGAAGCGCTAAACTAATTGCATCAAAGAAATTTCAAAAAATGTAAGGACAAAACAAAATGTTTGTGTCCCTTTATATGACGAACAACAACTCCACAGGGGTGTACAAATGAAATTATGCTTTGTTGTAAACAAAGTAAGCTCATTTGACCTTTGTTCGTGTCCTAGATAACCAGATAAGAGCACAACTACAGTGAAAACTTTTCTTGTGAATACTGGGAATTGGCTTAATAATTAATTTGTTAAAAACAATTTAGTTCCGAAACACTGCATTTTTCTCACACTGGCAACAAGCAATTGTTAGAACAATAAATGGTTCTGAAATTTTAAAAACATGTATGTACTAGAAACCCATTATATTATGTTTGCCCAATGTAACATCAGAAATATAAATGAACTGAATTATTTATCTGAAAGAACCAAAGCCAAAATGAAAGGTTCCTCGTGTAAAGGGGACAGCAAATTACCAAAATGGTATTAGTGGGTACCAACTGTTCAGTCTTTTCTGAAGTGACATGAATTAGGTTAATAACAAGTCTGACATAAAATTTAAATTGAAAGTTCTCACATGAAGGTATTTAGGTATACATGTAGACTGTGACAAAACAGTAAATTAAACAATGTTGACAATATATACCAGATATACAATTTATTTTCCGAATTCAACTTAACAATGTATTTCAGGAAAAAACCTGAAAGTGGCACCTCCATATCATAATATAAGCACACAAATGTCAGAGCTGTCATGGGGAAATTCATAGTTCAACTTCTTTTTACTGTTTGAAAAGCTTCTTGGCCTTCATCAAGTCCAATTTGATGAGGTGCCGCGAACCAACCATCACATATTCTGGTGCTGGACGTTTGCTGATGATATCACATGCTGGATGGAGGAAAAAACGTCTTCACCTTGTGGCCAGGTAGAAAGGTTTCTGTTGTTTTCTACCTTGTATGACAAGCTGTAGCCATCTTCAAGTATTAAATATACCTGTGATAAAAAGAGGACATACATAAGGGTCAACCATTAGTTTGTCATTTTCAAATAAAAAATAAAATTGTCTCTTGTTGGTTGAACACAAGATTGCAGCTGTGAACATTGAAGGTCTGGGATAATGAAGGGTGTGAATCTTCCAATGTAATCATAGTGGTAAAATCAAACTTACCTTGGCTACATGCATCTGATCTGCTTTGTTCGTCTTGCCTGTGTTCTTTACTTTAATAGCAACAGAATTGTGCACTGCTGTCACATCAGTAGCACTAACTGCACCTAAGTTACAAGCAATTAAATGGTATCAAATGTTAATCCGCAGTCATTATTATGGTGTCTGCAAAAATAGTTTTCCTATTTCTGCATTTGGTACACATTTAAATAGGTGTGAAGGGTATTCCAAAGTAATTCCTGTTTTCGTTTAAAACAGTTAATAACACACCATATGCAGTGATTGTTATGTTACTGAAGTTATATTAACAATACACACACATAGTCAGTGAAGAGCTTTAGGTAAGTTGTGGTGGATGCGGTTGCCATTGCCCGTTGTATTGTTCCGCTATCGATCGAGTGGCTTGGTTCACACAGGCCGAATACACCAACTGCATCAACTTCACACCTAAAGCTCTAAAGTGTGAGAGAGAGGGAGAAGGAGCAAACATGAAATACACCTGGTGCTCAACCAGCACTTACAGAAAGGGGGCTGGTATCTTCGCCATACATGTACTCACCTCTGGTGTTCTCATCTGCACTTTTCTCCTCTTGACTGTCCTCTTCTGCCCTCTTCTCATCTTCACTGTCCTCATCTGCACTCTTCTCATCTATGACGGCGCTGTCCTCTTCTGCACTCTTCTCATCATCACTGTCGTCATCTGCACTCTTCTCGTCATCACTGTCCTCATCTGCACTCTTCTCATCATCGCTGTCCTCATCTGCACCCTTCTCGTCATCACTGTCCTCATCTGCATCCTTCTCATCTCAATTCCTTTCCTAGTGACAAGGCACGACGTAAAAAGGAACACGACGTAAAACTGCGACACGAAATTTTAGTCTTCAACTTCTCGGAAAGTGGAAAAATGGCGACGGTTCAGCCTTCCTCGGCATGTGTAGTACATCCGGGAGGTTTGATAATGTGTTTGATAATAATAATGATATTCATTCACAAATTGCACCGGAAGTGGTTGGATACTAGTGGAAAATATTTCCAACGTAATTGATTTGCGGGACACAATTTTCGCTGCTTCATACAATAGTTGTGTGATGTTTTTCAAATCTGTTTTTACTGAGCTTTATTGGAATCATCGTCAGTTTAATGTTTTTAGCTCCATATTTACCAGACGTCAAATTTGACATTTCAGCACTTTATCTTTTTATTCTGTAGCCTGGAAATTGCAGTTTCATGCGTAAATTTGGGGACACGACAATTTACGTCGTGGTAACAGATTTGCGTCAGCCGCGGTACAAATACTGTAGACACTTAGACACTAAGCACTGTATTCACATGTATACCCCTAGACGCTAAGTACTGTATGATACAATTGTTTATTATTGTTGTTTTATTTCATGATAAAATAAATGAAGTTAAGGCATTATGGGGAACAGTAAACCACTTGAAAGTTGAGATAAATGTCATGTCATAAAAAAGGACAAAATTAGGGGACACAACAAACAATTTCGGTGTTACCAATAAAATGTTCAAATACACAGATGAGACTATGACACAAGCTCTGTGATATTATATAAATCAAAGCTGTGTGTTCAAGTCAAAAAAAAAGAAATGGAAAGCATGGAAGTTGGATACCGATGCAATTGCTAACTGGCCCCCTAATAAATGGAGTCACCCATATACATATATCACCTCTTTTCGTACATCCGGCGTGGCAAGTCAATATACCATTGTTCAATCAGCGGTTATGGTCTGAATGAGTCGAACAACATTTAACGACTGTTTGAACAGCTGTTGGTGAAGCAGTATTTGTTGTAACATTCTCAATATTGACACAGTAAACAAGATCTATCCCAATGACACATAAGCATAAGGTCCGAGATGTAGTATGTAATTAACAACTGTCTACATTTAGTGACAAACAGACACACATATACACATATGTACTTTTTTTGTGTCTATATGCATATGCTTCAACAAGTGAAGGCATAACAAATATGCAAACATTAATTAACTATCACATAAATGTCCAGGAGAATCACGTTTAGACTACGATACAGCCGGTCTCACAGTAGCCACCCAGGCCACCAGTCGGCCTTTCGTTTTACTGGTTTTGTTTACATTCGGCAACTTATCATAACACTACTTCGTGCAAAGGTATTCTCACAATCACGCATACATTTCCACAATTTTCGTGCATGCAAAATTATTCCCACATACGGATTATGGGTTGTTTCAACCGCATGCAATCAAACTGTTCAGTTATTAATGTTTTACAAAAAATGCTATTGATATTGCCGCTACAATCGATTGGTTTCCAAAATCTTAATATGAGAATGTGACGTTTCACAGTGACGCTAATGGGAATTACAATTGTTTTATTTTAATAACAAATATATTAAGAAATAATGCGCGCGTACATGTGTGTGCGTGTGTGTGCGTGTGTGTGTGTGTGTGAGTGTGTGTGTGTGTGTGTGTGTGTGTGTGTGTGTGTGTGTGTGTGTGTGTGTGTGTGTGTGTGTGTGTGTGTGTGTGTGTGTGTGTGTGTGTGTGTGTGTGTGTGTGTGTGTGTGTGTGTGTGTGTGTGCGTGTATGCGTGTGTGTGTATGTATGTGTGTGTGTGTTTGTGTGGGTATGTGTGTGTGTATGTGAGTGTGTATGTGAGTGTGTATGTGTGTGTTTGTGTGGGTATGTGTGTGTGTGTGTGTGTGTGTGTGTGTGTGTGCGTGCGTGCGTGCGTGCGTGCGTGTGTGTGTGTGTATGTGTGTGTGTGTGTGTGTGTGTGTGTGTGTGTGTGTGTGTGTGTGTGTGTGTGTGTGTGTGTGTGTGTGTGTGTGTGCGTGTGTGCGTGTGTGCGTGTATGCGTGTGTGTGTGTATGTGTGTGTGTGTGTGTGTGTGTGTGTGTGTGTGTGTGTGTGTGTGTGTGTGTGTGTGTGTGTGTGTGTGTGTGTGTGTGTGTGTGTGTGTGTGTGTGTGTGTGTGTGTGTGTGTGTGTGTGTGTGTGTGTGTGTGTGTGTGTGTGTGTGTGTTTGTGTGGGTATGTGTCCAAATGGCTCTCACATTAATCAATAATACAAAATTAGTTTGCATTTACGTCTCGGTTAAAACCCACGTGATTGTGAACAGTTTGAACTTCGCTTCCTTTGCTGCATTTAGTGGCACTTTACCAATGTGGCAGTATGTGTTGCTGACCTGAAACTAAAAACAATAAGCACTCAATTTTTAAACGGTCTTACCCAGAACGCATCGTACAGCGAGCTGTTGCCGCACATAGATAACCAGTATATCTCGAGAGCCATCTGTATCGATATGTGGTATGAACTTCACTGACATCATGCGGCGATTACGTATGCCTATGGTCGCTGCTCACGTCACATTAATTTCAAGTCGTTCCAAAGGTTATGGTGTGTCAGATGTGTGAAACAGCAACTGTGTGCTGTCGTTGGCCACTTGTTATTTATATTGTCATAGGCTAATCAGCAAACTGTTTGGGACGAGGCAAACATTTGGAGTGTTATGTTAAGGCGGGCCAAAACTTTTAAGCACGGACAAACACAGTGCACAAATATTGTTTTTATTATCTGCTTTGCCAGGGTAAAAAATATGGTACTGTACTTGTAGAACATGGACACATTTTCGAAACAACACAAGAGAAGTCAGCACATCTAATGAATGCAATCAATACGAAGGATGGTGCTTCGGCACTGGCCATGAAAGCCTTCTTGAACAATGCTGCGTGAGTAAATGGCACCTGGTGTTGAGAGAGTAAGTAACATATGCGATAACTGGCTTCATTAAGATGGCTTGAAGTGTCTGTAAACACAGATACTCTCTTCGTCTCGCCCAAGTATGCATTAAATCGTTTCTTGAACTCCTTCATGCTTTCCTCTTTTCCCACATATGCACCGTCAAAGCACATTTTATGCTTCGAATCGTAATGCAACACGTTATAGCGTTTCAAATCAGCAACGCTTTCTCTGCATATCAATCACATCGCTTGTTGGTCATGTTCGCGATAGTAAAAGAAGTACTCATGCTCCCAGGCAGCGTCAAACGCTCTCTTTTCGGAATAATTAAAACGACGTTTTTTTCCGATATACGGCATTGTCCTGAGATCCACAAATTAAATGTTAGCCGTGTCGAAGATTATTTGCTATTGAGCGTTGTTTCATCCGGGTTTCTGGGAATCGAACGTTAACTTCCGTTATGTTAAGAGTAGCGCCGCCTAGCGAACATCACTGCAAAGATGAAGGTTATTGCTATTAAATGTGTACGAAGCTTACTCTGGCGAATTGACATTAAGTGAACAACAACATTAATGCTTCATAATATTTTTAATTTGTGAGAAAACAAATTATATTGCTGGCACGGTCACGCGGGCCAGTTGTAAGCGGGCAGCGGGCCAAATGTGGCCCGCGGGCCAGAGTTTACGAGCCGCCTTCGATTTCAAACTTCGCCCAGGCATGTGAACTGGAGAGGAAACTTCCTCAACGCTTTCATTAATGTTGAGTACATCATTGAGGGATACTGCGACAACTCGGATTGTGCCAGCCCAACCACACGTAATCGTAACACGTAACGCATACGCCCACGATCAAATACACAGTTTTGCCACGTATAATATTTAAAAAGATCTCGTGAATGTGATTGACTGTTTATCTAGCTTGACACACCAATGGACTCAATCGCAGCTCACAGGGTGAAACAGGCGTCACCAGAAATTATCAAATTATCAAAATCATCAGAACACATACCATTTAAGCGTTGTCTGACCGCCAACCGTAGACAGTTGAAAATAATATTCATGCCCAGACTCTGTGTGTTTGATGTCTACGAGTGTTTGTTTTTGTTAATTAGACGTGAATAATTGTTATCTGCTCAGAGCCAGTTTTTTTTTAACTATCTGTGCAACTTTGTCTGCTTTGATGTACGAAAGTAGGCATACGTTGGCAACAACGTACATAATTACGACATGCCTACCCCTCGCCGCATGCAAAGAATACACGAGTGCCTACACAGTAATTATAATTCCGCGTTGTTCTTAAAGTAGCCGACTAAATTGAAATCAAGCAAGCATCGGTCTGAGCATCGTAGTCGTAATATGAAATCAACACAAAATGTATCCCCTATACCTGTTCTATAAACACAACTAATTCATGCTTTTGTAATATAAACAAGTTTAATTTAAAGGTTATATACAAGTACCGCCTTCTAGCGAACAACATGTGTTGTAAATTCGTTGCAGAAAATTTTATTCGGAACTCGTGTGATTTTAAAAAGCATACGTAATATACTAGTAGCGCCTTCTAGCGAACAACATGTGTTGTAAATTGTTGCAGAAAATTTAGTTCGGAACCCGTGTGATTTTAAAAAGCCTACGTTTTTGCCCAGCATTTCCTTAGTTTATTTCTACGTGAATGGAGATGAATACTAAGTTAACATTTTGGCCAAGTTTTATTGAAATCACACTATTCCTTGTGGGTACAATGTGGCTGCTGAAAACAGTCTTGCTAATGTTGATGCTGAAGTAGCTGGTACTGTAACAAAAACCCACACACCTTTTTATTATAAATGAACATTCATGCACAGTTTTACATAACATACATTAATCCTTGTTGGTCAAATATTAGGTCAATATTATCGAAATTGAGATATTTTTCCGTGACTTAATAAATTACATAAAATTTTAAATGTGTTATGCATATCTGACATATTATGCTTTATAAAATATTACCATATCAAATTGCAATATTCCTGCAAGTTTTATATATGAATAGTAAATAAATCTCGTGTCATGATTGATTATGACCAGAGCACAGTATTTTGGAAATTTGGCTCGTGACGTTGCTGTTACTATGTCAGATATTAAAACATGTACTGTCCTTTTATATAGATAAATAATAAATGAACATTTTAGCCAAGTTTTACTGAAGTAACATTATGCCTTGTGTCTCAAATATTTAATATTGTTGAAATTGAGCTATATATGTTTTTTCCGTGACTTGACTTAATTGACTTAAAATAGTCAATTTTACAGTTTTTTTTTATGTGAATTTGACATATTATCCTCTTCATGTGTAATATGAACATATCAAATTGCAAAATTCCTGCAAGTTTTATATTTGAACAGTAAATAGATATCGTGTCATGGCTATTTTTACTAATTTGCTGCTGACGTAGCTGTTACTATGTCATAAATTAAAGAAATGTGCACGGGACCATCCAACTTTGTTTTTGCTATTTGGACTTTTGAGGTCAACTTATGCCATTTAAAGTTTCATTACTTTTATTTCAGGGTAATCGGACACCTTACACACCTTACACACACACACACACACACACACACACACACACACACACACACACACACACACACACACACACACACACACACACACACACACACACACACACACACACACACACACACACACACACACACACACACACACACACACACACACACACACACACACACACACACACACACACACACACACATACACGGTATATCTGCTTTCTTACCGTAATAACTAACTTAGGCGTTTAACATAGATAACGTAACTTAGAACAATAGTGTGTAAACAGACGTAACATTGCGAACAACTACGAACCATCCCCGGGATAATTTCGAATATGTGCAAACGTATGGCCCCCAGGCACGCCTACAACAGTTCAGCTAAAATTACGGATTAATGAGGAAACAAACAAAAATATTCAACAAATATGTTACCGTATAGACGATTCAATTTATAGACGGGGCGATCTATTAAGAATATGATATCGACAAATTGACTTTGCTTAAAGGAGATGTACAACAATTTGGTTAGCCGAATGATTGTTTTACAGACATTACGACACTGTATTTAGTTGTGTTACTCTGTGACATCTCAACTGTTTAAAGAAAATATCCATATAAAACATGTTACTGTCGTGACCTTAATATTTGAGGAAATGCACGATTTGGCGATGAAATAAAATATGTCAGTGTTATTACCTATATAGATATCGCTGTGTGGAAATAAAATACCTACCAATAACTCTTCAAGTCTGAAAGTGAAATATAACGATTTATTTGTTTGTACCAATTCCCGTTTTCTACAATTTGTAAAGGAAATATATTACAGCGTCGATGATTAAAATACGAAATATAATATATTTAATTCAGATCATTGTACGTCACCTTTTACAAAATAACAAACGTTTATGCAGCCACTCGTCGAGGGAGAATTTCCTTGCTTCCGTTCAGATGTTTGACTTTACCATTCAATTGAGATCGTCTCCTTACACTCAGTATAACACATATTTACCTGCCACCAAACAATGACAACAATAAACGAATAAACGCCTTTGCCAAGTAGTGGCATCATTCTTAATTTCTTCACATAGAGATTTAGCTGGTTATCGTGGTGAACAGGTCAGTGCAACGAACGAATTGTTATAGATATGTGTGGTTAACATAATGTTTAGCTGTATGATTTCCTAAACAAATATTATGTATGCTGTACAGACTACAGCTACTACAGTGTTTTGCCAACAGTTATATGCTAAATTTGTACAGGATAGGTCGAGACATAGCAATGTCTAAGGGCAACGTATGATGCCAATGAAACATGACGAGTCGCAATAAGAAATGTCCCCACTTTCTTCGCGATTCAAACTTTCTCATTTATCTCGACAGGTTCCATATATTTACCTAGATTGCCATCTAAGGCAAAAGCCCATATGGCAAATGGACAAGGAAGCCAATTGCTTATTGAGAGTCCAACATTTTCAATTTATGTGTAATCCTCCTGAGATATATATCAACGTTGTTTATAAACATATTCAATATGCTACCAATTACACAATTTGTAAATAGTGTGTTCCATCCATTGATTGTCCTCTGTGAGAACGAGTACTCCCTGATTTCCATTCTACACAGACCCTTTTGTAATGCTACCTCATGTCCTCTAGTTCTAATATCTTTCTTGAGTGAGAAAATAATATTTCTATCAATATTGTCATACCTGTTCAATATCGTAAAAACTTCAATTTAATCTCCTCTTATCCGCCTTGTCTCTAGGGTTGTTAAATCACATTCTTTCAGTCGTACTTCATAACTAAGGTCTCTCAGTTCTGGAATCATTTTAGTCGGTCTCCTCGTTATTCTTTCAACCGTATCTACATCCTTGTTATGATATGGTCTCAACGCTTGTATACAGTACTCTAAATGAAGTCTAACTATTGCTTTATACAGATGTATAATTAGTTTTATCTCCCTCCGTGTATGTTATCTCTCTTAATCAACTCAAGAATTTGGTTACCTTTTGAAGCTGCAATACCACACTGCTCTGAAACTTTCATATCAGCGCTTATTGTAACAAATCCCTTTTCTTTTACAGTAGTAACCAGAACAATATCTCCCATTTTTAGTTTACTCCCAAGTTGTAGGCATTTACAGTTCCAAAAATTTAAAAACATCTGCCATTTCTCAGACCATTTCACTAATATGTCTAAATCGTTTTGTAAATGTTGCTTATCACCATCATTGTTAACCCTTCTAAAATTGTTTGAGTAATACGCAAATTTCAGTACGTTGTTTGTTATATTATCGTCCAAGTCATTGATGTGTGTGTGTGTGTGTGTGTGTGTGTGTGTGTGTGTGTGTGTGTGTGTGTGTGTGTGTGTGTGTGTGTGTGTGTGTGTGTGTGTGTGTGTGTGTGTGTGTGTGTGTGTGTGTGTGTGTGTGTGTGTGTGTGTGTGTGTGTGTGTGTGTGTGTGTGTGTGTGTGTGTGTGTGTGTGTGTTTCTGAAAATCTAAGTATATAAATATCAACTGGTGATCGCTCGTCTAGCCCCTTAGTGATTTCTTCCAAAAAACATAACGTATTCGTTAAGCATGACCTCGCTTTTAAGAATCCATGTTGAGATGGATTTAATAATGCATGCCTAACAAAGAAGTCCACCATATGGTATTTGATTAAATTTTTAATAATTTACACATCACTGATGTAGAACTCACTGGTCTGTAATTCTCGAACCCTTTTTAAATAATATATTTTTAAATAATGGTATGATGTTTGCTTCTTTCCATTCAAAAGGAATCGCTCCCTCTTTTAATGACAAGTTGAACTCTCTTCAAGCGGTATACTAATTTGATCTCCTGTTTCCATTAGTTGTTTTGGAGGAATTCCATCCACTACAGATTACTTATTGTTTGTCATTGCCTTTATTGTTTTAGCTACCATTTCTGGAGTTACAATTAACTGACCTAATTAGTACGATTTTGCCTCCTGAAATTTCGTATCTGGAACTGATATTGAACCAATATCCTCTCTTGTAAACACCGAACTGAAATATCCATTTAGGTCTTCCGCCATTAAAAAACCTTGCGATATTATATTTCCTGCACTGTTTTCTGGTGATCCAACCTTGTCTCGTACGATTTGTTTAATCCTTATATATACATAAAAGCTCTTGCTGTAATTAGCTTCTTTTATTTTGTCCAATTTCATTCGTAGTTGCATTAAGCGCCTCTTTGTAATTTGCGTAATCTTCATAATTTATGGTGCGCCTAGAAACCCTCCACATAGTTTGCTTAAACACTATTTTTCTAATAGCTTCTTTTGAGAAGTGTTTCTTTTTAGACCGTTTTCCTTGTTTTTTCAAAGGACCGCATTTATCAATGATACTCTCAATTTCATATTTTAGAATGTTCCAACATTCAATTGCGGTCTTACTCCTCAGCATGTTATTTCAATCTAGATTTGCAAAGTATTTTCTCATATCTTTATATTTACCTTTGTGGAAGTTTCTCCTGTATTTTTACTTGTACTTTCTGATTTTACATTGATGTCGAAATGTATTTGATTTTGATCACTGTTACCCAACGGCTCATGTATTTTGACATTTTTCTCTAATTCATTTTGTGAAGACAAAAGTAAATCTAATACATTCTCTCCCCTGGTTGGTTGTAGCACGTGTTGAGTAAGGAACTTTTCCTGAATTTACATTAGAAACTGTTGGTCCTCTCCCCTGCACACTCTAGAGAATTCCATTATATGTGTCCGTGATTGAAATCTCCCATTACGGTACTTTCCCCTTTGTTCACTTCCTTTATAGCGTTTTGATATTTCCTGTTATCCTCTTCCTTTAAGTTTGGACTTGGTAAACTAATACAATAGTTAATGTCGAAGTTCCTGTAACAATTTTGCACCAAACAGCTTCATCGCAATCTGCTTCCCTTTCTAGTTTGATTTCGTAAACCTAAATAGATTATTTAATATATAAGATAACACCCCCTCCCCTTCTTCCTATTCGATCTCTCGTAAACATTACGTATCCAGCCCGTCCTAATATCTGGTATGTCTTTGTTGGCCCATGATTTGGTTATTCCAATTATGTGAGGTTTATTATCTTCTCACACACACACCGCACACACACACACACAAACACACACACACACACACACACACACACACACACACACACACACACACACACAAACACACATTTAGACACCGCTTCAGAAATGCTTTCCTGACACTGTGTTACTGGTTAATGTGTACTAATGGCCTCTTCTATTTAAACAATGCTTAAACATATTTGTTATGCTTCCAATGCCACTTTCGACTGCTGTTGATAGTTTATCAGTAAACCCTTTTGCACCCTTTCCACCAAGATGAAGCCCATCTTTTATGTACATATCAGCCCTCCCAACAAAACGTCCCCACATATCCACAAATCCAACTTCCTCTTCCCTACAAAGTTGCTGAACTAACGTGTTAATTGCCATCCTCCGACAAATTCGATATCCTTATCGTCTTCTTCCCATTACCGGTAGAATCCTTGTCATAATAACCCGTGTAAGTTGCTTATCTCTTCTAAGTAACTGCCTGTATTTCCTAACTATGACAGTTGTTAGTCCCTGCGTGTACGAAAACGGATTCTTCCTTGCCCGGTCCCACAATCTTTCCACCCTCTCTTTTATAGCCTAATTTGTTTGCCAACGGAAAACAAACTACCACGTCGTCCCCCTTTCCCAGCGCTCTATCTTTCTCTTTAACTATGGAATCTCCCCAAAACACCCACGCTCTACTCCTCACCCTCTCTATCGCTACCTCAGTGTATCTCTTGCGTCGGATCTCTTCCGTCGCATTCTGTCCCGCAGTCGTGTCGCCAGGGAGGATGTTGTCCATCTCCCCCTCGCCCATCAACATATCACCTTTTCTTCCAGTCTGCGGGCTATATTGCGCTCCCGGTTTTTTCGCTCCCGTTGCCTTCCCTCTCGTCTTCTTCGCTCCCGTCTCCTTCCCTCTCCCGTCTCATTCCTTACCGTCTCCTTCGCTTCCGTCTCCTTCCCTCCCGTCTCCTTCATTACCATCGTCTCTCCTTACGTCCAGTCTCCCTCCGTCCTCTCACCTGATCCCTCTCAGGCTGAGCAGAGGTTTCCCGGAACCACTGGCACAAACCACCTTTTCGCTTCCCACCAATGCCACAACGAGCTGCCTCAGCCGTTCCATCTCCCCTTCATCTTCGCATATCCCTTACTCAAAACAATCCGCCTCAACTTCAGCCCAGGATTTCTCACATCCGGACTTGACGAAATCCACACAGTTGCTACAATTACCCACACTAAATGCCTGGTGGCCTTTACCTACCGTTTGGACGACGCCATCATAGAATTTAAATTGTGCTAGATTAATGTTTTTTATGGTGTTTTCGCCTTGGTACGTTAGCATTGAATAAGGCTGTTTTAGTGTTCAAAGGAACACTTTATTCTTAACAAATTAAATAACTTAAATTGCATTTAATTTTGACAATAACATACTTACTGTGTTCTATCAACCAAGCTCGCATGAGCCAAAAAAGCCTGCCACCTAGCGAATACGCAGAACACTATGCAACAAAAACAATAGTACTCGGAGCATATCAACGCTAAAATCCTGTTGCAAGTTATTTTTACTGAACACGTTTACTACGAATATATCAGATGTTACCTTATCTAAGTAATTTATGTAAGTTTGTCACTTTATATTTATTATATATATATATATATATATATATATATATATATATATATATATATATATATATATATATATATATATATATATATATATATACATATATATATATACATGTATATATATATATATATATATATATATATATATATATATATATATATATATATATATATATATATATATATATATATATATATATATATATATATATATATAGTAGCATTTATTTTGATGAATAGTCCACGCTTGTGCCGACAATATAAGACATGACATGTGCATCTCCTTCCTTAAGGAAACCGCCGAAGAACTGCGTGTACCATATTATTATGGATATTATTATACGGCTCGTTATTCTACTGGAAGCAAAGGAGCTAAGGCGCTGCCTAAGGGTAGACTGTCTGTGAATGTGTAATAGTAGGTCTGCATTTACCATTATTTTGGTCATGTTAGAGGAAGCATAGGACACCTGACAAAAACCGCAGAAGAACTGCATCGATCATATTATGATAAATTTATTGGTCGCATAAAACCAAAATAGTGAGTTTATAATACCAAGTTTGCACATTACACGTTGGTAATTTAATATGCTAGCTTTACTGTAAAAGTAACTGTGTTATATCATTGACATAAATTTGCTTTTGAATTTCCATTTCAACGAGGGGTGACAAGGTGTATTCACAAGAAACAATGATATCTCGATAGGTGGCAGTACTGGCCTACACAACGTCATAATAATTTTTTGGTCAATGTGTTTCCTCTCTAGAGCGAACAGAGCAAGAGAGAATGTACTTACAAGACACGTCTGAAGATGATATGTACATAATTTTATTACAGTTGAATGTAATTATATCATCGCCGTAACAACACAATATAGTACAACACATATATTGCGCCAAAATCATCGAGAGACCCAAGTTCTGCAGCGCACCAAAAAACAGGGAATAAGCAGTTTCTAGTCGATCAGCACAATGTTCCACTCTTCTTGCCCGGAGCATTAATGTTATGGGCCGATCCCTCCTATGTACATCGAATACTCATTATAACCCAGATTACAAGTTCAACGCATGCTGACTATGCAATACAGGAAGCAGTTTGAACAGCTCTGATGGCCTTAGACGGCATGTGAATAATACCGTTGAAGGACTCTACTTTAAGTCACGTTGGGAAGGTAAGCAAACTGACTGTCCATTTGAAGTGTCTTCATCGGAATAATTCTAAACACATATACGTTTGAAGGACATTTTGGGCCATGCACCATTAATAACGCTTCGACTTGCGAGTTCTTACAACCGAAACGTTTCTACGGAAAGTTGCCATAATATTATATTCGCAAAATCAATTAGCGTACAAACAATAATCACGCAGTGTCCTACCAGAACATAAATTATATGAGTTCACGTGTCAAATAAGTGATATAATTCCGTAGTGGACACTAGTACGTAACTGACCGATATACTACGTATAGTATATATCATTGTACCTAACCATACATAGTCGTCATTATCTCAAGGAATTAGACGACGAAATGCTGACGGTTGGACATTCCCTCACGAAATTATTCATTAAGCAAGTTTTTACTAACAAACACGTTGAATGCTTCAGTCAAATATAATTTTAAACTACCATTACAATTATTGGGTTATTTATTCATTAGCATTGAATAATATTTCGATTTTAGTCATTAGTTAAATCCACATATTGTTTATAAACCGACTATAGTTCCCCTCCACCTTCAGATGTGGTCAACAGCCTCGTACCAAGACAGCCACTCTGTGCTCGTTGACCGTTGTATCACTAGTGTACTTGAACAAGACAAGAATGCGAGCTAACAAGCGACTAGGCATAAACTACCTGACGACACGCACGTATACATATATGCGAACACAGGAAGTTGACGCCTTACTACAGTAAGCGAAGGATTAAGACACCATCAGAGGCACAGAAAAACACAACATACAGGTACGCGTTATGCTATAATCGTGCTATCACCAAGCAAATGTTTGTATGTTATTCTACTCCTCGTATAACCTTTGAATCTAGGCCATAAAAATGTCAGGGCCTTATCTACAACACACGATCGTATCGTCTCAAATTGATGTTTTCGAAATTCACCCCGCTATTACCCTTTCTACGAACAATGAAATTACCCTTTGTAGTTATTACGTAAAACTGTCCGCAACGCTATGCGAGCAATTACATACACTTGTTGCCAGTGCCATGCGTATTTTCTTCGATTGTCCGAAGTTACGTAACACAAGGGCAAGGCGTCGGTAGACGTCGCAGATACTGCCAATATTACCTCTCCATTCGAGATATATTGACTGGAAGTACCAAGTACCAAGGCATATTATATATATATATATATATATATATATATATATATATATATATATATATATATATATATATATATATATATATATATATATATTTATTTATATATATATATATATATATATATATATATATATATATATATATATATATATATATATATATATATATATATATATATATATATTTATTTATTTATATAAATATATATATATATATATATATAATACATTTTCCATGGAATTTTCCAACTGGACTGGATATTTAGAGTAAATCACGAAGCCAAGTTTATGCATTCATTATCTCCAGGATAATGAGGCTACATGTGTATTCATGTACACACATTAATGATACTCGTGTCATGATCATGTTCTAGGGTTGACATTTGGGGCACTAGAGCATGCGTTCATTCATTATCATATTAACCTCTTTTGCCCGAAAGGTAGTGTGCATTGCAATTAATAACACACCCACGCAATGTAATTAATATTTCGTTTTTATCCCTATTTAGATTGAATTCACCATGGTGGCAATTCATATATTGTTGATACTGATCGTCGTGTGCACACCGCACTTTGTGGTAATGTTCACTTTTCTTCTCTTTTGAGCGTAATGATTTGTTTTCAATATAACACAATGCGTTTGCATCAAACATGATAATGGAGTCGCCACATGTTATTTCGAGCAGCATTTATTGTTTGGGCCAGTATTTACTGTGGCTTATATCAACCTCAGCGCAAGCGTGAATATTGATCATATCACCCCTGCCGAAACTTACATTTGATGTGCAGATTCTGCATATTTTTGTGTCATTTGGTAAACTCGTATTTGTGTTAAGAAGTCTCTCAATTTCAGTTGCATACAGTTGTGGATTGTGTTCCTATTGAAAATGTGTCAAGAAACTCAATAACGTACACAGTTGTAATGACGTAACAATTCGTAAACAACAATGACTTTGCCCAGCCAACCTACCAATACATCACTCCACCAGGCGTTCGTTTTGAATTTGTAATCAAGTTGTGGCAGTGGTGATATGACGAGAGGCGCCTTTTATTTACCTAGGTTAACATAGGTTCTTCCTGACCGTAGGCGGTGGCCTCGGTGGTTACATCGTCTACTTTCCCTTGGAATCTACGACTTCCTCGCTAGACGGCTTTGTAGTTGTGGATAATTATTCAGTACTCCAATATTTATCTAGACGGATTTTAAACGAGTTGACACTTGGGGCAGTTACAACTACTTCCGGTACATCATTCCATAATTGTGTAACTTTAAGTGAGAAGCTAACATTTATAGGAGCACATACTAGTAAGAGTTTCAAACTGTGCATTTATTGGAGCACATACTAGTAAGAGTTTCAAACTGTGCATTTATTGGAGCACATACTAGTAAGAGTTTCAAACTGTGCATTTATAGGAGCACGTACTAGTAAGAGTTTCAAACTGTGCATTTATAGGAGCACGTACTAGTAAGAGTTTCAAACTGTGCATCACTGTTTTTGTGCAGCTTGACAATGTTAGCTACATCACTGTCATACTTTCCTTGAAACGGTTTATATACCTCAATCACCACGTGTTTGTCTATACGCAAGTGTGGGAAGTGTCAGTCTCTCAAGCCTCCTGGTAAGGGATAGCCTTCATCAAAGGAAGCGGCTTTGTTGCGCACATTTTCTATGGCATCTATATATTTCTCTTTATAAGGGGACCATATAGGTGTTGCATAACCTAAATGACTCTAGTTTTATATAATGGCACATAATTATTTATTTAAGAATGTGAAAGATATTCTAATAACTGTCATGATACTGTTTACTTTGTGCATTTTTTGGTGGATGTGTTTATAAAATTCTAGCTCTGGGTCACTAATAACCCCAATGTCTTTTCTTCTTGTATTTTTCCTAATTAATGGGCAGTATTATCCACGTTCAGATTATAAGCATACTCATGCTCTACTGTTTTCCCTTAGTGCACCAACTTGCATTTGACTGAGTTAAATCGTGAGATAAAATCTGACTGCTTATATTGTTTATTTAGATGAACGTTGTTGTTATCAGAGTTCTCTGGGCTTCTATATACCCATAAGAGTATATATTTAAAAAATATTATCTCAATCCATATCGATTCCTGAAAGTTGGACTCCAGTGATAGGAAGGGCGTTACCAAGTGCGTTGTGAGTATATATATACAAACACTCCTTCCTTGTTTATCAAAGTTACGGAATAAATCATATTCACTGCCTGGTTTTACGGTTTAACATCAGTGATCCCTATCACCATACACTTATGCGATACGACTCTAGCTTCGAACTCAGTAAAATTTATTGATTAAACTATGGGCGTTGTTGCAAAAACATTTGAACTGCTTACGTGCATGACTTGTATTTGCATTGTTTTTCTGGTTAGATGATCTATGTTGTTTTACTCCTCGTCCGTTCGAGGCTTGAATCTTACAATGGTGGACCTCTCAACCTGTGCAGCCATTTCCCCTCGTCCTTTATCTATGAGTTTCTTTCCTTCCTCTTTTTCTTTTATATTGGTCCTCTGCTTCCCTTTGGGTTGGTTGTCTTTTAAACAATTAAAACTTTTTGCGTCTTTCAATAGTACCTTGAGGGATATGGACTTTTGTTCGTTATCATCTGTATTCACGCCTGTGTGTTTTTTACCTAGCCTGATTACTTTGGTTAACTCATATTTTGCGATTAGGTTCAAGTTGCACACCTCATTACACAACCCTCCAACAAACTAAATGTCTAGCCTCACCCTCTCTTCCTCCAGGTTTGTTTCAGGTTCTGGGGCATTGAATGTAATTACATTTGTTTCTCTATCTATTCTTTCATTGATTTATTTTGCTATTTCCTGCAAAATATTTTCATTATCTTCAATGGTTTGTAGGCTCCTACTTTCATCATCACTTGGCCTACATGCATGCTTTTCCTGCCATACGATTTTGTACTATGTAGTAGACATGTGTCGCGTTTCATTCACGAAACATAAAAAGGCTGTGTGAGACGATATTATGTTGGAATACCAAAACAAATTTTAGGTGGTAAAAAAGTCATTATTGTCCACATATTGTTAATGTCGTTTTCTTAGCTCACGATTGATGGACAGTGTGTCTGCTGGTGTACTTCGAAACAACTACTGTCGATGATGTATCCATATGTGCACTATGTTTTCGTAAAACGCCTCTGTAACAACTTGCACCTATATGCAATTAGCCCCGGTCTACCCTACATGTTATGTTCATATTCAGCACATCTTTATTTAATTTGGTAAGAAATCTCTCAATTATAATTACATTCAATTGTTGCAATTACACACAGTTGCTTAATGAATGTAATATGACGATAATTGTTATTGTACAGACGAGCAAAAATGAGAGGCAAT
>OY759264.1:12722737-12780237 GCA_963662155.1 Lamellibrachia columna | reverse complement strand
GGGAGATGACAACAGTACCAGTACCACCACATAAGGTATTCATTTTATTAATGAAATATGACAGGTTCCATTATATATTACATCAATATCATGAAACCTTGTTTTTTAGCAACAATTGTTGTTAATAGTTAGCAGTGGGTAGTGATCCAGTGTAGCTTAAAGAAGGTTACCGAGATTTCGTTAGCGCGAGCGATATTGCGGTTTGTTGTCGTCAGTTGTGTAGATAGAAAATAAATTCCAAGTACATAGTTGTAAATTTAATTAAGACTTAAATAATCTAGCATAAAGTGTGTAATAAAAAACAAAAACGGTCTTTGTGAAGACTACCCAGTATAAATTGTAAACATAACTGATTATAAACAAATATAAATTTAATATTTAACATGGCGCCGTGCAAACACCAAGTGAAGGCGAAGCGGAATTTGATATGCTATAGCTGCCACAGCTGGGTAGATTTTTGCAAAGTTCGGGTGTGCAAATTCGTGGGCAGAGGTTCAGATAGATGATTTTAATAAGTTTTACCGATTTGTGTGCACTGATGCTCGCGTTTCGAATTTTACTATCAGTAAATATTGATGTTATGATGCATTCTTTGCTGAGACAATACTTATATTTTCAAAAGCTTTCGATAAATTGCCACATCAAAGATTGTTATTTAAACTAAAAGCCCAAGGTATAGGTAATATGATGTAATCAACTGGATAGAAAAGTGGCTTACACACAGAAGACAGAGTAATAGTAGATGGTGAGATTTCAAACTAAAAATCTGTTTTGAGTGAGGTACCACAGGGATCAGTATTAGGCCCTATACTGTTTTTAATATATATATATATATGTATATATACATATATATATATATATATATATATATATATATATATATATATATATATATATATATATATATATATATATATATATATATATATATATATATATATATATATATATATATATATATATAGATGATTTGGAAGATGACATGTCTAGCAAAGTTTTAAAATTTGCAGATGACACAAAAGTATTTAGAAAGGCTACTAATGATACAGATAAACAAAGTTTACAGGATGATCTAAATAAATTAGTTAAATGGTCAGAAAAATGGCAAATATTATTAAATTTTGGGAAGTGTAAATGTGTACACATAGGACATGGAAACAGTCGTTGTTGCTATTGTCGTTGTTGCTATTGTCGTTGTTGCCATTGTCGTTGTTGTTATTGTCGTTGTTGCTATTGAGGTTGTTGCCATTGTCGTTGTTGCCATTGTCGTTGTTGCTATTGTCGTTGTTGCTATTGTCGTTGCTGGTGTTTCAGTCCCGTTCGAATACCTAGACACAATCAACGGTTATGAATACACAGGAGAATAAAATAAAACCGCAACAGACAGGTCATGCCAGAGATGGACGTCTCATAAGGTCAGTACAACGATACACGTGTCACTAACATTATTATATGCGTTCAAATGGTGCATAATGTATCTGTGTGTTGTTGGGTTATGTAAATGTACAACCTTTATAACTGAATAATGTGTACGGAGTGGCGCAATTTCGGAAACTCATCATTTGACCTTGTTTGACCTTCCATCCGCACATTCTGCAACGTTTGTTATCTCCACATCAAACCTCGTTCTGACGGGGAGACCGTGTGTATGGAAAAACAAATACTCAACAAATGAATGTTAAAACTTTTTCAAATACAAAATCATAATTCGAGGGTGACCTTTTTGATCTTCCCTCGCTCGCTTTCAGCATCACTTGACAGGTGTACGTCATACCGTGTTATAACGGAGAGGCATTAATATTTCGAACGGTGTATGATGTGTGTGGGGGAGGCCATCTAAACTCTTACTCATAAACACAAAGTATGCATGCTGCCTATGGACAACTGATAGCTTCTTTGTTTCATATGTTCACCTGGTCCTCCACAGCCTCAGGCACGCATGTAAAAGCAACAACCATCGAAGCAACTACTGCTCAAATGTTGACATAGATTCGTCATGCCGAGGAACGACGCCTTCGTGCTACACGACGGATCTTAAGAGGCGCTGGGAATACTGCGGCATTCCCAAGTGTCGTATGTGTGACGGTGAACTAAGAAACATCGCTACACGTCATGTGGTTTAACATGTGCTATTTCCAAAGACGCCTACGTGGGGCCAGTACGATTCGGTTACTGTCGTCCGTCTCGGACACATATGGAGGACTGCACGGTTGGAAACAGTGCATTGTTGTATTCATTCGAACTGTTGCCGCTGATTTGTACGTATTATTGAAAGTTGTGTACCGGAGTAAAACTATCACTGAATCCGCTTGAACTATGTAAACAAAGCGAACTAACCACGGATATTGTGCACGCTTAGAAGGCAAATACTGCGTTGGACTATAGCCCAATAGTTCTCCAACGCTTAACTACAACAATGTTTGTGAACATTACGTATGTTGTTACTGCACTTACATTCATACACATGCATGCTCTACATGCGTGCGTGCGTGCATGCATACATGCGTATATACGCACATACGTATATGCATGCATGCATGCACGCACGCATGCACGAACACACACATACACACATACACACACTCACTCAGTCAAAAACATATACCTTAAATGCTCCCTTGAGCGGCGGTGTAGGTGAATGTATGGTAAAACGACAGCTCGATTAAATCTGTTTTAGAATGTCGTTATATAATGGAGCTAAAAACCTCCAACTCGAGATACGCCGCAAGTGACCACGTCATCAAATTCCGGATTTATAAGAAGTGAATAGATCTCCACTACAACAGCCGAGAACGGGGCCAGTAAGTGTGCCTTGAGCTCCCCTTTAACACTTTTATGGTATTCCATGTTACAGTTAGGTGGCTGTGTGATGTAGACCCGTAAGCGGAGCAAGTTGTTATGGGGCACGATCACCGATCGACCGTTCTTCAATAATCAACTCGTCCCTCTCGGAAACGCCACCGTGTCATTTCAGTGGCGTTTTGTATTGTAACTCTCGGAAACGCCACCGTGTCATTTCAGTGGCGTTCTGTGTTGTCCCTCTCGGAAACGCCACCGTGTCATTTCAGTGGCGTTCTGTGTAAGTAACGTATATAATTAACATGTATGTGTTGGGTGGAATGATAGTGTATGTTTCTTTTTATAGGACCGAAGTGCACACGTTTGATGACATGTGCTTCGATACTCCTCCACGCGTGGAATTGCGAAGTTACGGGGCTATTGCGGATATAGACATCTACCACTGTTCCCAGAAATGGCTGAAATTCGAGTATGTCAAACTGGTAATTGTGGATACCCACAAGGGTTCCAAGGGAAATTGGAACCATACATACAGGGTGCCACCCTATTCGGGGTGGATTGCTTGCCATAGTGTTAAAAGGCTTAGCCCCGACGGTAGAGAACAACTAGTTGGTTAAAGGGATGTACGACGAATTCCATTGGTTAACAGATACGCAACAAGTTGGGTGGTTCGTACTATTAAAATACCCAAATATTGTATCAAAATACTTTATTCGATCTCAAAATGCATCTGAATTAACAATATTCATGTTTTAATATATATTGCTGAGGTGCTTATATTAGAATATTGTGTGAAACGAGAATTTGACAGACCAAATACATCGTTCGGTGAAAAACGTTATATATCACCTTCATTAGTTACAATTTATTAGTAAGTCGTTAGTGGAAATAAAGCGTGTTTATATATATCGTAAAACTTATATATGTCTAAAATTCATCGCCAAATCTTTTGTTTAAAAATGTTATACTTTTAACCAACCGAGATGTTAAAAAATTTGAATAAACATAGTGTTGCTACGCCAGTTAGCCAAAGAAAATCGGTGTACAATAACGGCTAGAAGTAATTTGCCATGCGCGCGATTCGCCTTGCACGCTACCTCTCCGTTGTCGTTATTCCTGCTGTTATTATTTATGTTATTATTCACGTGCGTCGGCGATATCTCCGTTGTCGTTATTCCTGCTGTTATTATTTATGTTATTGTTCACGTGCGTCGGCGATATCAACTGCTAACTCGGCAGATATGTTCGACGGCTCTGTTGATTACAATACGACATGCGTGTGATTAAATTTATATTAAACTACGCATGTTATCGCTACATGGTTTAACTATTACTTTCAACGAGGCCGTTATGTGGATAGGGTCCAAGGAAAACGAATCTCGCCGCTGAATGTTGTGATTAATGCGTTCTGCATTGCAATAAAAACGTTTCAAAACTAAGTGTAGATATTATAGGCCAATACAATTGCGTAATTAGTCTCACAACATGCGTTGTAAGGACACGACAGGGTACGAAACGTTAACTTGTCGAACCTGCTATGACGATCGTGATCGTTGGATGTTAGCCTAAAACTCCAGCCTTTCGCAAATCCGGTTCGTAGATGTCCACATATGTAGTATGTTAGTAATGTATGTCAAATCCGCAGTCCATAGAAAAGCCTATTTTTGCTCAAATCATAGAAACAATTGATTTTAATCGTTAGAATCTGGTAAGGTTTAAAACAGTGGATATCCAAAATGGTAAAGACTGTTCGGGTCAATGTAGATCATGGGCGTGACGTCCGTGACGTTGCTTGAACAAACATTAAATAATTTCACCAAAAAATCACGTTCAACTGCCGGTTTCACGTAGCGTTCTGTGGACGTTTGACGTAGATTACATAACAATGGTTGAAACACGCATAGCGTTGCTAACAGTTGCACGTAACTATTGTTCTGAGTTACGTAATTTACGTCAACCGTCGACATTGGTTCATTCGCCGTAATATCCCCAATCCCGGTGGAATTTCAATTAATGTTTAATGTACGAACCACGACCAAGGGCCCTCTGGGACGCCTACAAAATGTCAGCCCCATACACACGAAACTGTCGGAGATACGAGGGAACAGACATAAAAACAGAGTCATATTCTACTTTATTATATAGAAGCTCGTTGACAGGATTCTGTTTTTGTTCCATAGCTTTGTATATTCTCAATAATCGCATAAACATGTACAAAGAAGCAATACAGAATACAACTCAACAATACTCTGGCAGTGACACTATTCGCTAGAGGGAGCCACAAAGGGCGTCGTATATAAGATACCGTATAGTGTTATAATACCTGACGACTTTGATGCGCGAACACATCCTGTGTCCGGCAATCATAAATATAGTTCGTCCAGAACACCGCAGGACACAGCTCACAAGTACTGAAGTGGCTGCACTTTTACTGACACTAGGCAGCACAAAACAGTGTTTTTCTGTGGTAGTTCACGAAACACATTTACATTTTTTTTCTTTCCCTTTACAATAATTTCATGATCCAGAATAACGTTTCATATATATATTTTCAGAAAGAATGTGTAAGAAATAGTAGTTTACACCACTGTAAATAAGCATGTTGGTCATATCATAATAATGACATAGATAATCTAGGAATAAAACAACGAAGAGCGACTACATTGAATCCAGATATGAGCTATCTTAGCTATGAATGCCGCCTAATAGAATTGTTGTTTGGTGAACAATCGAATTACCATTTTGTAGTTATTATGTACAATTTTCCGCTACGCTACACCAACAATTACGTACACTTGTTCACAACGTCATGCGTCTTTTCTACGATTGTCCGAAGTTACGTAATACAAAGGCAAGACGTCGCTATATGTCACTATAACTTCGCAATTTCGAGATTTACATTCCAAAAAGCAATCAATATATTGACTGGCAGCACAAAGTAACAAGGCATTGATGGCTATTTATGTGATATTGTTGTGTATCCTGAAATTTGGTAAACATGTTCGAACTATCGAGTTATCCCGCGAATGATTGGTTAACCAATGCCTTCCTTGTCCACTTGCCATCTGAAAAGTGCAGCTTTGGATGGCAGCCTTCTTAAACTATTGTTAAAAACAAGCTGCTATCATAACATTTGCAAACATCGGATTGCCAAAGGGGAAATATGTGAGAAAATCAGCGGTCGGTTGTGTTGTGTTGTGAAGAGGTTGCCGAAAAATGTTAATGTAACCCTGGAGATGGTGCGTTAGTGGAAATTTTACCAATGAAAAAGCATTTATATGTATATTTTGCGTACCATGACAGCTTAACAAGGCAATCTTTATTAGCTTAAACTTGCACAGATTGGCTCTAAAAAACAATAAAATCGAAGAATGTCCGTTTTCGTACTGTGGAGACGGGCTCGCACGCATGCAGGAACGCGCGCGCTTTTGCGCACAACGATCGTATTGAATAAAAAATGACGTCATGGGCGCGGTTTGTGATGCAGTTTCACGAGGATATCAGTTGAGTTGCGGTTTCAAATGCGAATAGAATACCGAAGGAGCCGTTACGGATTCGATAGATTCAACTCACATATTTTAGAATACCTCTGGAAGTCAACTGAAGCAATGTTCGCCAGCCGCTTCAATTTGTTGGTAGTCTGTCTGCTGCTTCCCGCGGTGATCGAGTGTTGTCAAAGTAGGGCAGATGAATCCAAACATAGTAACGTATTTACTTATTTGATTAAGCTAGCCGAGTTGTCCTGCGTTGAATTGGGGAAAGGACAGTCACTGCGAGAGTGCATGACTCCTTGCATTACCCAGTAAAGTGTTGCTAGGACAACGTCGAGCCTCATAAACCATGTACAACTGCCAGTGTCACGAAACGTCTGAACCGAATGATTTTAATAAACGTATGCGCTCTGGTATTAAACCGACTGCGCACATTACCTAAATATTACACAGTGTCAATATGAACATAAACGAACCTGATTGTGCACATATCGTGTGGTATGACGACGGCTTTATTAAATCTGTTTTAGAATGCAAGTATTCCGTGGAGGTTAAAACTGCCAACGAGAAATACGCAGGAACTGACAACATAATAAAGATAGAGATTTTCGCCAAAAAGGGTCAGTCTAGTACGGCATACCAGTGGATAACGCTGGACAACAAGGGCAAGGACGACAACGAACGAAACCAGTAAATATGTGTTTGTTTCCTCCTATGAAAAGTCTATTATTTAAGAAAAGGGAGAAAACAAATGCAAATAAGGGGCAATCCACAAAGTAGGTCACGCTCAGCTTTTGTGGAGGTACTGGTAAGCTTTACGAGGCGTTACCGTTTTGCTCGTCTAGGTGTCGATATCAGACTGATAGCTTTGATTGCTACACCTATTTTTGAGGTATGTATCAACTGAATTAGAACGAAAAAGAAATGCGGACGCTACAAGACATTAGTGAAGCGTGAAATAGCGCACGAAAAGTCTTCAAACTTGGTGTACAACCGGTGTATGAATAATACGTGAGGGAGGAGGGGTTGTTGTCTGAAAATGAACGTAGTTTTAGCAGGGGTGTACAGGCCAGCGTTACGAAGCGTGACAATGAGGTGGGCAAGTTTCACAAAAGTAAACAATGCTGTGACGTACTTTATAGATAGCCTCTAACGCACCAGCTGTGCAAGTAGTGGTCGAAATCTACGTGTTCACGCCCATTCCATACCCGATGTGGTCACGATACAACCGGTGCAACTGCATCTATCAGATGCATCTGCACCGTAACGTGTTGTGGTTTAGATGTCATACAAAAGTATGCATGATAAATAGTACTGCATCAGTCAGATTCGAATTCTAGACCCGCCTCGTACCTTAAATCCCAGGTGTGAACATCACGTCAGCGTTCAACGACACGGTAATATAATATTACATGTTCTACCTGAGACACTTGTAGTTAGTAGATTTTGTATTCATTTTATGACGTACGGATTGGTAAAACATCTTGATTCTAGAACAAAAACTATTGATTCTAGAACAGTATCCCCGCGTCAATTGAACCGTCTATGCCCCCACCGACAGCTCACAACATATTATAATCTTGGCACAATATGCCACACATGAATACCACCGGACCCAATGACCCGCTAAGCTTCCACAGCATAGTAACACATTTGCACAAAGTCTTTCAGACTGAATAGTAATCTAAAGATCGCCATACACATACCGACGTATAGTCGCCAACAGATAGTTTCTAGGTACACATCAGCCCTACCCGACCGCATCTGGCTAACAATCATCTGGAGTCGGACCAAAAACGGCTGGTCTGCTTGGTGTGTGGATGTGATCCCGACTCCTAGCTACCGGAGTGGGGGGGGGGGGCGGGCGGCCCAACTGTCGATCGAGAGGTCGGTGGTTCGATTCCAACTCCGCCGTTTCGAATCTTGGGCAATTTCGTTCACCCCACTTTGCCTCTGTATTTTGGAAGAGACTCTAAAAGCCGTTGGATCTTTTCTGCCATGTGTCTATGCCAGGGGAAGTAAAAGATCCAAAGCAGGGAAATGGAAAAAAACATATCGTGGACACACTAACTCTATAGAAAGAAAACTCTACCAATACTGTGTTAGCCCTAAACAGGGCTGGAGTTAAATACCACAAGAAATAAGAAACTGTTGTTGGATTTGGTTGGAGTAGATCTTCTGGTACAGGAAAGAGGAGATCGCCATTTTAATTGTTGTACCAGATTACTCGCTGCAAGGCGAAGTTCGCACTTTTTCGATAGAATCAGAACAGTGCGGGTCGGTACGGTTGGTGTGTAACCCCCTGTTCGATGTATCACTGACTATATGGGGCGGGAAGGGGCGAGCACCAGACTACCTCATATTTCTTCGAGCTGCCGACAGTTGCTTAATCGACCCGATGTGTGCCTAGCATAATCAGTCAACAAATAGCTATCGACTACACGTCGACCGACCCTCGGCCGACCGAAAATGTGACCGACTGTTGAACAAACACATAGTGACTGATTCGCGAGTTGGCGATTATAATTGACTAGGCTGTCCAACCGTACCGATACATCGATATTCTGCAGCTCGTATGTTTTTCTTTCGTTTATGATATATTATTGGGTTATTGTAACATAATTTCTGAGAAGACCTATCTAATTGAATCACAGTCGAATAGTTGGCCCTCGGAAGCTTTGTTCCACTACTATATACATCTCCAAGTCACAATCAGTTATTTGTAGGGTATGTACGGACAGTCAACTGATCGTGTGGCCGACTCTGATTGGCTGTCGGCCGAAAACTTTTACCAACTGTCGGTGAATATCTAGCAGTGCCAGGTGTCCAGCGACTGTTTGGCGACTGTCGGTGGAGAACATACACATAACAAGTTAACGACTATATATGAGTCGCCAACATGTTGGCAACTGAAGAATAGGTATTTGTCTGCCGGGCTTTATTATGCATCCCCGACATGCTGTAAAGCCCACCATACACATATCGATTCTTCAGTTGCCAACATGTGGGCGACTACATTTTGAATTGGCAACTCAAATGAAGTCGTTATGTGTATGTTCTACACAGACAGTTGGTAGCACATTTGCCCGTCCCCGACCAGTCGGTGGACCGACACTGCTGCATATTCATCGACAGTTGGTAACTGTCTTCGGCCGACAGCCAATCAGTGTCGCCATCGTGGTTCATGTGACTGTCCGTACAGCGGCAATAACGACTCTTGGACACTTGATATAGCTTATCAATGGTTCTTGTGGAATTTCACAACAATTTCGTCTATCAGACCCTCCAAATCAAGGATTGTGGATTGGAGATGCAACGAAAGGGTGAACGTTTTTTTCCCATTACAAAAGTTATAACATTATGTAAATAATTATTAAATGTTCAATCTTCGACCTGAACATTGTCTATGTGTATATAATAGTACAACATATCTCTCGTCCGCAAACCAGTCGACTGTGTTCCAGTTAGGCACATTTTCTAAGAAATGATGTTGCAAAAACACACAAACATATCATAAAACGAAAGAAAAGCATGCGAACTGCATACGTTTGGTGCGCTTGGATCGCACTGTTATTTATAGAACTCGCGAATCAGTCAGTACATACGTGTCTGTCCAACAGTCGGTCACGTTTCCGGTCTTTCAGTTTCTGATGTGTATAGGGTATATGTGTTGATAAATTTCGTTTGGCACAATATGACTATTTGTTCCTGCGTGGTCACGCAATTTATACAGTATTTTTGGGTGTAAATGACACATTAAGGGTTATCCTTAGACGGTGTGGGACTATTTGTAATGTTTCCGTCGCAGCCATTTTGATTTTACGAAACGGATAATTACGTTAACTGCGATTCGGAGTCTAACTAGTTTATGTCAAGTATTTACCAGTGCGGAATGCCAATGTCTGCTTCTCTTTCATAGAATTGACGTGCATACGTTTTACGATAAGTGCTACGCAGTTCCCCCGTGCCTGCGAGTGCGAAGTTACGGCGATCTTTACGACGGAGAGTACCTATGTGCCTCCCATGACCACTGGAAATGCGAATATATCACGCTGAAAATTGTTGAAACATACAAGGGTTTCAAGGCCGATTGGGTATTTTTAATTTGTAAACGTACATGATTGTTATATTAATTATATTCTGTAAGGAAATATTAATGTTTGTTATTATGTCAATATCATTCGATGAACCAAGCATTTGGGCCGTATTTACGCGTTGAGACACAAAGGATATTCAACAAAGTATGAATCCATAGAGGAGGATGTTTCAAACTTAATAACGTATGGTTTTTACTATGGGTCAACATGTATAAATGTCTTACAACGAATAAATAAATCATGTTTAACACGACTTCAACAAACAACACATTTTGCGTAACGATGAGTAAAATATTCACAACTCAATCAGCATGTCCATACAAGGCTAGAATGAAAATGTCGTTGCAATGCTAAGAATGATATGTTCACACAAGGCTGTTGGTTCTCCGTGACTGACCTAATTCAATACTCGATTAGCTCATTGAAAGCAAGGAAACATATACCATTGCATGGCGTTCCTGTCAAATCAAATATTTATAGTCGCATTGTTCTGGCTTGCAGATCGGCTTGCAGATGGTATTCCATAACACGTGAAAAACCTTCCGCACTCGATACCGAAACATCTGTACAGATAAAAAGTCAAACAAAATTATTGCACCTAAGTGGGATTTCAGTAAACATAACATGCGAGTATGAAACACTTAGGGGCCGCTAACAATTGTTGACATTTACCTGTTCACATAAAACGCACCAATTCGCATACTCCTTCCACGAATTATTCCTTTGAATTGCTCATAATCCACGTTGAAAAATATATCGATTTAACAATGTTATGACACCGTACATGTGCATAGTATTGTAATACCACTGAATACCAGTCTGGTGACTACAGTGGCACCATCTAACGGACTCTTCCCCCGTTTTTACAATAAAACTATACTCGTTTACATAACTGCCAGTGTTATCTATAACTACTCAAAACATGGTGGCAACCGGTTTGTATGAAGCTAACCCGCGAACTCTGAAACTACTGTTGCGATGCAAAGTACGTTTGCGTCAAATAGTGTGTGTTAAAACTGTTGGGCGATATTAGAACCAACCAAATCACCGTGAAGATCACGGTCAGGCCAGTGGCGTTCGCGCGTCACATTTACCGCACCTGAGAGTTAATCCACCCCAGCCGTTGTCCCTTCGAGATGGTCATGAAGACCAAGAAAACTATAAGTTGTGGAAATAAGAATGGAACAATTATGCAAAAATCACCAAGCTCGAACAACATCCACCGGATGTGCAAACGTCTCTATTTCTTCACTGTGCCGTGATACAAGTGTTCAACATCATCAATGCTCTTGAATTAGGGTCATATGAGTCAAACGTTAATCTAGAAACAGTTATACAGAAATTAGAGACAAATTTTATTGGGGAAACAAATGAAACATTTGAACGTTGGCATTTCAACAAGCGAGACCAACAACTTCATGAAAACATTGGTAACTCTGTGACATGCAACTTATGTGATGGGCGTCGTGAAAGTATGATCCATGATAGAATTATCCTTGGCATTCGGCTTGATGATTATCAACAAACTACACAAGACCTTTTGAAGATTCGACAGCTTGTGTGTATAGTTTCCGAGAGGGGGCCAGCAGCGAATCAGAATGCGACATCATCAGAACAGTCAGAGAAACTGTCAATGCTGAGTTAGAAGACAATAAACCAAACTACACACACATTGAAATACACAAACATACAGCTGCTTTCCAAGTTGATCATGGAGCGACAATAAACACTGTTCCTTTGAGGGCGAAACCTGGAGGCGAAGGCATGAAGCCAAACCCTGGAAATGTTGATGCTATACTGAATTTGCAGCGACTTACCTCGGTTTAGGAATTACAACGACTGAACGGTTCGGTGAACTACCTAGCACTCTTCCTACCACAGCTGTCATCAGTCATGCAGCCACTGATGTTACTCAACAGAAAGGATGGGACCAGAACAAGAGAAGTTGATGTCAAGAAGCTTCTTACCCAAACACGTATATTGGCATATTTTGGCGTGAACAAGTATCTCACGATCCAGCGCGACTCTAGTGAGAAAGTAATTGGCGCAGTTTTGCTGCAAGACCCCCGAGCGGTTATGTCCACCAGCCGAGCACTACGTGAAGCAGAAACAAGTATCCGCAGATTGAAAAGAATCGTCTGGAGTCTAGATATATTTCACCAGTACACATTCGGCAAGCTTGCAGTCATTCAGAACGACCATACATCTCTGGAGTCACTGAGGTGGAAACCACTGTCAAAAGCTCCACGCCGACTTCAAGGAAAGATAATGCATCTTATAAAGATGATGAAATTTTTCTACACCAAAGGTACATGTACATTGCTGACATGTTGTATTGCGCCTTTCCCAAATACTCTAGCATGGAACAATCCGATCTTGAACAAGTCAACTTTATGAAATACTTACCAATTCGAGAGCAGCGCCTGAAGCAAATCCAACTGGAAACAGAGCGACATGAAAATCATGAAGCACTTAAACAAATCACCGTGCACGGAAGGCAAGATAACAAGTCTGGTGTTCCGCCTACGTTGGTATCATACAATGACATGCGAGATGAACCAACAACCCGGAATGGACTTATTTTCAAGGGTGCGGAGATTGTGATACCCCTTGGTCTACGTGCTCACATGAAGAAAGCAGTCCACTCGTCTCACATATGCATAGAATGTTGTTTTCGGCGACCTCGGGAATGTCTGTTCTTCTGGCCAGGCATCAGACATCAGAACTGAAACACACTGTGAAACATGCCGTATCTTTGAAACCGCACCCGCTAACGAAACAAACTTGATGTGTCACGATGAGATAGACCGTGGCAGAAAGTACGGATTGACCTATTCACTCTTGGATATTCTGAGTATGTGATCACAGTAGACTATTTCTCAAACGTCTTGAAAATTGACAGATTTGATCGCACAACATCCAATGCAGTAATCCGGACAGTGTAGGCTCATTTTGCTAGATACGGAATACCCTACACAATATTGACGGCAGAACGGAGCCATGACCAAATGTCTTGATGAGCATTCATATCAAATGGAAACAAACTGAGCATCATACCGTCTCAGCAGAGGACATTTGACTAATGAAGCAGATCCTCTGAGTGATCACAATCACTCGTCAATCACAGCCACTCCAGTTAAACATAATTTAGCTGAGCAACCCGCCAGGATTGCAGACTGTACAACTACACCAACATGCCAGTCCAACACAAGTACAAGTATCATCAAGTCACAGAACAGCATCTACTTCCGTGTGTACCACACCAGGCAAGACAGCTATTCCTGTACCAGCCAGAGTATCACAAGGAAAGAACAAAGGCATGCCAGCTGTACATTTGAACCTACGAACAGTTGACTGCGTAATTCAATGAACACTGATGTTGTGGAATATTTGTAGCAGCTGAGAAGATTATGAACGAAACTAATTATATAATCCAATGAACAATTATACTATCGTAATTTGTAGTAGCTGAGAAGGTCATGAATGCTATTGATTACGTAATTCACATAAGACCAATGATACGATGTTAATATGCTCTTGATTGTATACTGAAACAATATGTTTGTACCATGTTTCATTTGTTTACAGCTAGATGGCTAGCATTTGTGTTTAAAATTGAATTATTAGATAATTGATAGCATATTGTCATTTGGTATTAATTATGCACTGTGTTAAAAAAACAATGAAAGAGGGATGTTGTAACATCACTAAGTTCCAGCATGGTGACTACAGTGGCACCACCTAACGGACTCTTCCCATGTGTACTTGGCCAATAAAATTGCTCGTTTACATAACTTCGTGCCAATATTATCAATAATTAAGTTATTAAAGCAATTAAAAGCACATATGACATACAATAATAACCATCCGATTAGTACAAATATGTAACTCCAATAATTGTATTCTTAAATCCGACATTATCAGAGATCCGACTTGTGTGAACAATACTATCACGTACTCAAGACTTTACTTTATAAACACGCCCCGATAACCACCAAAACTGTCACAAAAAACACCAGCTCCGTGGATGACTCCTGATATTTTACATTATATAAGGCATCTTTCTTATTTTGAACGCGTATGGCGCAAAACAGGCACCCTGTTGGTTAGGTCACGTTATTTAAAACAGTTTCATTATTGCAAAATACAAAAGGCTAAAGCCAAATCGATTATTATACAAACATGGTCACAAATTATGCTGACAATCCACGAATCTTGTATAAGTGGACTCTCCGCAAGTATATTCTCTACTTCAGTTGATAAAATAAGGAAAATAATCATGTCTTCCCCAAATAAGTCCTGTGATCTTGATCCATTGCCACTAACAAATGCTGTAAATGCATCACTGAGCTCTGGTTTTTTCCTGACGATTTCAAACAAGCGCAGATCAACCCAATTCTCAAGAAGTCAACTTTGCGTAAAGAAAACCTAAATAGTTATAGACCTATTCATATTCTAAACTTTATTTCCAAGGTACTAGGAAAAGTTGTAGCAAGCCGTCGAGTCAAATTGCATGTATAATATAATACCATCAGCTTACAAACATTTTCATTCTAGAGAGTTTTAAAAGTTAACAATGACGTTACTCTAAATATGGACAAGGATAAAGTAACAGCCCTTGCCTTGTTCGATTAAACTGCTACGTTTGATACTATTTATCACAACCTACTCATTAAACGCGGCACTACCCACTTGACGTGGCGTTCCTCGGGGTTCTCTTCTTGAACCGTTGTTGTTTACTATTTACACTACTACTACTACTACTCAGCTCAGTTATTCAAAGTCACAACTTGGCTCACCACCTATATGTAGATGATACATAGATTTAGCTTTACTTGGCCACCCCAGATACAAATTGCTATTTAAACCAGCTCAGGGATTGTCTCCATGATATCTCCCACTGGATGACTGACAGCAAAGGAAAGTTAAATGCAGATAAAACAGTTTCTTATTATTGGTACACAAAACTGCGTGGTAAACTTTATTGTTTTTTCCCAGACACCTGCCGCCTCAGCACGGAAATTACGAGTTACCTTTGATAATAATTTAAATGTTAGACAGCACATTACACAAACTTGTCGTTGCACTATTTTGCTGTCACTAAACATATTGAAATTGCTCTTGTTAGCAGTAGACTTGACTGTTGCAATTCTCGTTATCACAATATTGTTCTCAAATACATCTTGAAACTTTCACTTGTTGAAAATTGTTTAACAAGAGTAGTTACTCGGTCTCCTCGTTTCCCTCAATCAGTGCCTCTTAAATTATTGCATTGGCTCATTGCCAGAAATCACATGATGTTTAATATCTGCACATTTACCTATCAAGCACTTTCATCCAAGCAACCACCATATTTACATTCACTGCTGGTTCCTGCAAGACAGCCCAGATTGCTTCGATGGTATAATTCTAATCTACTGTTTGTTCCCAGTGTTAAGACGTGTCGGAACTAGAACTTTTTCGGTTGCTGCACCGACTCTGTGGAACTCACTCCCTGTTAGTGTTAAGTCTGTAGGAAATATAACAACATTTCGCCGTAAATTAAAAATCCACCTGCTTAGACGTGCTTATACTCCATAGCTTCATGTTCTATTTGATGTAAATTAATAATCATTTCTAAGAAAACAAATAGTCATACGTTAAAATATTTTATTCTTCTGAAGACTCTTGGGGTATATGACTTACTCATTTGCTTCTTTTTACTGACAAGTTTCTTGAGTGACTTCTCCACATGAAGAAATACCTCTTTAATGTGAAAACAAATCCCGTCACATGTCTGAAAATGACATGCACCGTTTTTATCGTTTTCCCCAACGCCGTTACGAGAATTTGTGTGTCAGTTTTTTTACACGAAACAGTCACCATTGTTTGTGTAAGCTCATTTAATTATAAACTTTAAAAACATAATTAACAACAACAACAACAAAAACCAGTGACCACAACCTATTATTGTTCTATACATTTTGCTACACTTCCACCTTGACTGATGTTACATGTTAAATATGATGTTGTCAAACAATTTTATTTACTTCCATAAGATAGTATTTCAAATAGTTCACCGTTTGTGTATAGCAAACTAACTGCTAATGGAAGACATACATTTTTAAACATTGTTATAGCCAGTAATTAATGGTAGGTGTTTAATGAATTGTGACTGATGGTACACAACAAAGACAAATTGAAATATTTGGTTGAAACAAATTAAACATTCTGTTCAAACTTCACATTGAATATAGTTCTGCCAAATCATGAGTTTTCAAGCAGCTTCACCTAATTAACTGGTTACATAAATTATAAACCGAATGTGCAAAGTTTTCTTTAGCACCCTGCTGAAATATCAGTTATAATTGTAATTTAATTTAATAGACACTAGTAATGTAAACGGCATTCTCGAAACCAGTTGCCTTCCACAACTAGTTTTCAAATGGAATTGGCACATGGCTCTTCACTTAAAACCGTTGTGCAGTTTTCGACCCACGCCAGTTTTCGATCCATTGAAATCTCGCTTGATATCGCGTTAGAGACGTCACAACGTCTGTTTACGACAACAACCATACAGAGTCTTGTCTGAGCAAAATATATTTTTATATATAATATGACATGGGACACGTTTATGATATACATACCTTGATAAAAAACCGACTTTGCATGCTTACCAGACATTATTATTGAGCGTCTGCTGACGCATGTCTCGTTCTTGGCCACGTGACAATAATATCCCCTTTTGTGGTAGATGTATGGCAAGCTAATCTTTTCATAAAAGTAGGAATAATTAATATGTGTTAAATATACGAGAAAAAATGTATTACATTAACATTATATATTCAATGCAAATATATGTGTATGTGTTTTATAAAGCGCTACGTCAAGCCTGGTTGATAAAAAGGTTGACATAATTGGAACAAAGTGATAAAATTAAAAACGATTGTCTGTACGGCTTGCCATAAATTTAACTCGAATTCCGCCGGTTTCCTCGACTAGCGCGACATGGTTCAGACGTTCAATATTCGTAAGTTTTTCACTCAAAGCAACTGTTTTAATACTTTGTTTGCATTGAATAAATGAAGTAGCTTTTGCTGATTCTTACACAAAATGTTTCTTCAGATTTTCTTTTAAAACGGCATATTCTATTAAGTAGGTCGAAAACTACACCAACCAGTTTACAACAAATAGTGTTGATGCGTAATGTTTGTACCCTGTTGATGCATAATGGTAAAACCCTGAGCTCGTTTGCTACAGGAACACTCAAAGCAAGTGATTGCTGGTAAAGGTCATTTACTAATTGTACCAACAGAAAATAATATGAATCAATGAGAAAGTAACTTGGCTTGCCTCGCGAAAAAAAATACATTCGCGTTCCGGTCTGCACTATTCATTACGACCAACTCTACCCGACTCGCTGCAACAATCTAAACACTAGTCGCGTTGCGTCATTACGTATATACCAGTTTCATAGATCCAAACCCAAACCCCAACCTTAACCATAAATCTAACCCTAGTTACTCTTCAAATAACAACAACATAGTTATCGGGGAGGAAGACAGAACAGTTGGAACAGTAACGTTTTATTGTGAGAACTGCTGCACTTCCGCTTGGCTACGGACCACTTCGGTTAAACGTTTCATCGACAGTCACTTCTATTGTGACTATAATTATGTACCGCTATTACGTCTTAACTTCCTTGCTTGTTCCGGCACGTATTCAACATTCATGTTTACAAAAGCTATTAACGAACGCAGAGAACATGTTTACACCGCGAAAAAGAGTGCAAATAAATTACTGCGGAGTCTTGCATCAGTGCAATGATAGTTAACATTCTGTCTTACTGATACAGTTTACCCCTATGTGTTATTTGATGAGCTTTTAACGCACATTTCTCTGTTCACGAATCAAATTTCCGACGGTATATTTTGACATATCCACTTCTACATTCGTTTACCGACACGATGTTTCATTTTACTCCACATATTTCTTTAAGCTGTTGTCATATATTGCTCGTGTATTATACGAACAGTAACACAATGCTGCGGATTTCGCGTATAAATCGTCCTTCGATTCTGATAACCGAAGAAAACATATGTAGTGCACCGATCAGTAATCCACTGTTTTAGTGTCCACATATCACTTCCAATTCTATGACACGACGTGACACATTATATGAGGTCATTGTGTCAAGACGTCCGGAAAAAACGCCACATCCCAATCGAAATTTAGTTTCGCCGGTCATTGTATCGTCTAGTTGACCCTGCTACGTGTATGTATTCCACAACGCAGTATCGGACACTGTTGCGGGTCTTTATTCCACAATGACCACTCGAATATGATTTAAAATCAGACTTTGCAAGAAGACATCAGTTGACGTTCTTCAGTTGTTTCGCCATGGCGTACAACACTGAACGGCGATTGCTGAGAAGTCGACGGGGCGTGTCGAATTCTTGGATATGTCCTGCGTCCAGAACCATCAACCTGAAATAATAATAATTGTTGTTATAGACGCATGAGGAGAAGGTACTGGCAGCAGAGAACAATACTCGGTTCGGTGAATATGTGTGAAACGAAAAAGTGAAACGAGAAGAACGATGGGGGGAATTAATAGAAGATAACGAATTGAGGAGATACCCGAGGATGAAGGTAGTGGGGAGGAGACTGCGATGGACATAAACATAAAAAGAATGGGTGAGGACAGGTTAACAAAGAGAGTATGGAAAACAGAAGAGATAGATAGAAGAAGAAGAGGAGGATCAAAATTAAGGTGGAAGGAAAGTATTACGAGACATCTCGATAGGGCAAGGGTGAACGGTAAAGAGAGTAAAAGAAATTCAGAAAATCGCGATGGATGGAGACGACTCGTCGAGACAGCGGAACAAATTAAGTGATTTGACCCCTTCACCGCAAAGGACCAAGGGAAATAAAATTAATAATGATAAAATGTATGCATGGACGACACTCCGAGGAAGAACAAAAGAATGTAGTTTGATCGATATGGTGAATGATTATGCGGGAATGTCAGTATGAAGCAGACATCATGCAGAAGACGGGTGCAGTGTCGCCGCCGCAAAATGACTGACATCAATGTGTTCAAAATCAGGTGTGTTAGGACATAGCTGGTGGGTGGAGCTCAATAATTAGACAACATGATTAGCATGATAAAAGGTGGGTCTACACGAGCGATTTATGCTCCAATTGGGCGTCAGCTTGTCGCATGAAAATACGAAGCTAAACTATAGGTGTTTTTAGTCAGGTGACATGTATGTGCATTGCAATAGAGACATGTTGACTCGCGCCAAATCCGACTTGAGATTTGATGAAAGGTGTGCACCAAATGCAAGTCTCGGCGGTCGCTGGTTGGTGCTGCTTCAGAGTCGCAACCAGCAGTCGGTCAAATTTGAACCACCCCAAATTCGCACGAACAACCTTAACCAGGAAATGTACTAGACCGATTTTTTTTCAAATAACACAATCATATTCCATTACACATTTCGGAAGTTCACTGATGCTATACCTGTCGTATTGCAGTACTGTGTTGAGACGGTGAGCGACAGTGATGACGGTACAGTCGGCCAACTCGATGCGGATCGTCCGTTGGATCACCTGGTCAGTGGCGACATCCACGGCCGCTGTTGCCTCGTCGAGGATCACGATCTTCGTCTTCGCCAGCAGCGCCCGGGCCAGACACAGCAGTTGGCGTTGTCCGACACTGTGCAACAACAACAGGAAAATAATGGTGTTGGATACATATTTATCAGGCTGGCGACCGTGATGATATTTTATTTGCGACCCTATATGTTCTAATGGTCTTTTAGTCTGTAATAGTGTAGAAGACCACTGACATTGCACAATCTTGCTAGCCATCCAGTGTTAATATCATACAACGACGCGGAATACTACCCACACCTGACAGGCTGTAGCGACGACAACCTCCAACTTGTGCGCCTCCTCCTCGCAGGTACGCGCTTACTGGTTCGTCTGAGATCTGCCCCGTCAGCCTGGTTCGATACGACGCTCGGATACCCACAAAGCGACAAATTATTGCCTGCACTGCTTACGTTTTACCTTGCCGCAGCGCTGGGTGCGGTCAGGCTGAATACAACTAGGTCTGACCCACCAATTTTGACCCTGGGAATGTCACTAGAGCGGGAAGACGCAAACGATGTGGACTTTGGTGATTTAACAAAATTTTTATCCAAGGCAAAGGTCCGTATGGTAGGTGAACAAAAAAGTCATTGGCTTATCGAGAATTCAATATTTTTAATCTATGTGTAACCCGCCCTCTTCAGATATGTGTCAATCTTGTTTTTAAGCATATTCACGATGCTTGCATTTACACAATATGTGTATAAATTGTTCAATTCAATCATTTTCATCTGTGTGACGAGTAATTCCTGATATCCAATCTACACTAACCTTAACTAATGTTACCACATGTCCTCTAGTTGTACTATCTATCTTATATTTCTATCAATATTTTCATAAACATTCAATATCATAAATAATTTCAATTTGATCTCTTCTAACCTCATTCTCTCTATATTCGTTAAAACACATTCTCTTAGTCGTTCTTCGTAGTTAAGGTATCTCGGTTGCTGTACCCCATCGGAAACTGATTTCCAGTTTAAAAACTCCCCCTCTAGTACAACATACTGCCTCCTGGCATGCTTCTTGGCCTGCACAGAGCAAAGTCATCACCTCCCAAATGCCATCGAACAATGTCAATGATACAAAATAATGTAATATTAAGATTACGAAAGTGAAGGTTTAATAACCAAGTATATTTAACTGTACACATTCAGCATAATTCTGCATAAGGCACCCTGGCTTAACCACATACTTAGTACTGAAAATGTTATATACAGTGATTTTTTTAATGGCTAAAACATAACCAAAATTACAAATTCAGGATCAGATGTTTTAACATTCCGGATAGCCTAAGTTAACAGAAAAGTACGAATTAAACCATATAGGCACCACCAAAAATGCACAATAGTGGGACCAAGACGTTATAGAAAAACAAGTTAATAAAGGACAGATGTTAGAATTTTCACCACAGGGCAACGCTGGGTATAATAAACGTTTTTGGGGAAACCTGTTAGTAAATAATTTATAGGGCACTAGCCTATGTCCAACTTGTGTTTTGTTTTTGTTAATCCAGACATCGCAAAGCCAAAAGTTTGTAAAAATATGATATAATAATAAAGTACATATTGCGACCAAATAATCTAGTTCTAAATAATTAAATTAATGCATATTATAAAAAGCCAGTAGGTACTCATATAGCACATAAAATTTAATAAAGTTACCAACACGTAAGGACGATTCACTAGATAAAACAGCTTGCTAACAGGCGAGTGGGCGAAAGGGGGGTGAAGACAAACAGAACTTAGTATGCGACACCATAGTGCTGAAAAATTACTAAATATGTCAGCGCTACAAATGTGAATGTTTTACACATGCTGCCTCCTAGCGATCCTATCTAAATATGTGAGGGTCAACATATTCTACCATAACGTTAAATTAGTCTTTTTCTTATTTCCTATGCTCCTTGCATTTAAACACATGCATTTATAACCAGCTTCAGTTAACCAATTGGAACGTCTTCGAAACAAAGACTGACAACGTCCACATACTCCTCGCGAATACATTCGAGACATATGATGAGTGTGGTATGCTGCGAGATAAATATAAGTAACGGTCCAGTGATACACTGGGATATTCACTCTGCAGCAATGTGCATACTCGATGCACGCTGGGCAGCGTCGCATTCCAGTCCTTCTGGAAGATGTGGATACGCGGCCCCAATATACCTCTGACTAAACGAATGCTGGTGTACAATGCTGTGGTTGTCCCAGTTATGTTGCACAGCTGCAGAAGCTGGGCAGTACCACCCACTGTGCTTCACAACGTCTGTCGCAGGAACAGTGCGTGCGTGCATGCGTGCGTGCGTGCATGCGTGCGTGCGAGTTAGCGTGCGTGCGTGCGGGAGTGCGTGCGTGCGGGAGAGCGTTGGCACCGATTCAAAGCAGAAACTCTTTATGACGAATAATTCATTTGTGATTGATTACCAAACCATAATCTATCTACAATGACATAAAATACGTACCTATAATATCAACTTCCAATACAACATAACGCTGATGCACTAATGACATAGATGCAACACATATACAAAACCAATAAATATCACAGTTCTACATTATTTGCCAAAGCATGCCTTCTAGTGTTATGTGCATACTCCCCGAAAGAATTCCTAAAAACGTTTCTGGCTACCAGCACAATGATGGAAATTTAAAGACTACGTTAAAAAAACATTATTTCGTGAAACGGCATATCCTTCTTACCTTAATGCGTCTCCGTTTTCACCAACGTCATAGCCCAATTGGTCTACCAAAGCTGTCACTGCCGTTTCCATATTTGTTTTTCTCAACGCCAACCAAATCTGTGAGTCGCTATATTGCGCGAATGGGTCAAGATTGTCCCTGAGCGAACCAGAGAACAACACAGGGTCCTGTCGGAAAAATGTATGCGGTAAGAGTCAACTACAGCCGAAACTGGTCTTTGATTAAGAACACATCGACATTAAAATACATAATTTTGTTAAGACAGCATAATTGGTGTAAACCTGTGTATACATTAGCAATGATTCTTCATATTTTCGGGTCCTTCACTCGAGGTGTTGGCATTGTCCGAGCAGCCGTGAGGGTGTCTACGTCTTTCAGTGTGCACGAATCGACCAGAAGTCGGCAGTAGAGGAGACGGGACCTTGTCTGGTCTTCTCCACCATAACATTATATATATATATATATATATATATATATATATATATATATATATATATATATATATATATATATATATATATATATATATATATATATATATATATATATATATATATATATATATATATATATATATATATATATATATATATATATATATATATATATATATAAATATATATATATATATATATATATATATATATATATATATATAAATATATATATATATATATATATATATATATATATATATATATATATATATATATATATATATTTATGCAATAACCAACACAAGTCTGATGTAGTAGAGATTGAAAAGGGCCAAATAAATGACGTTTTATTGCAAAGTTTGGGAAGCACATTAACAGGAATGTGAGCTCCTCAAAGCAAACCAGACAGGAACTGAACACATGTACAGCCCCGTCCGGCAAGTTTCTCAGAGCCCACATTCCTACAGGCATGACGATAACATATATACATCAAGAAGTCGTCATGAACATATAATGGAAAGAATACAGACATTCCACCACCAATACACAATTTTAATTACAAACAGGTGGGTCCAATTCGCTAACCTATATAAACATAAGCCAAGAATACCGATGAAGAAACAGGAAGCCTGTCTGCGCAGAAAACCCCATGAACACCAACTACTAGGGGATAAACCCCTGTGTTCATCTAGTATAAAGCGAAAAGTGGGGAAAGCGGTTTCGACATCTTCCAACTTCCTATTTCATCAACGATGTACAATCGCATTTTACACTAAGTATTGAAAATAAGGAAGAAGGTGGGGAGGAGGGCGGATTTCGAGAGACAAATTTTCTAGACACAACTTCGCGATGCAGAGACTGGAACAGGAGTGAAAGATTCCAGCTGCTGGCTCTGGTTTGAACTGGTTTCCGTTAAGCCGTAATTGGCTGAATATCGTGGAGTAATACAAATTATTTGGCCAAATAGTTCCGGTGTAGTCTCGGACACCCAGGGCAAGACTTGCCTTGGTTATCTCATAAAATCTGTTATGCAGCTGTAAGTTGCATAAATCCATTTATGCAATAACCAACACAAGTCTGATGTAGTAGAGATTGAAAAGGGCCAAATAAATGACGTTTTATTGCAAAGTGGACTGCTTATCACGTAGCCACTATGGGAAGCACATTAACAGGAATGTGAGCTCCTCAAAGCAAACCAGACAGGAACTGAACACATGTACAGCCCCGTCCGGCAAGTTTCTCAGAGCCCACATTCCTACAGGCATGACGATAACATATATACATCAAGAAGTCGTCATGAACATGTAATGCAAAGAATACAGACATTCCACCACCAATACACAAATTTAATTACAAACAGGTGGGGCCATTTCGCCACAAGGTCACCCACAAACATGTGACCACCCCACCGCGACCTAACCTTTTAAGCAATTCTGATATACTTCCTAAAAGCATCTGAGCTCCACCTGCCTGCTGCCCTGATTTGTGCATCTGACTCCCCCCCGCAAGGCCGCTGCGGTAGCTGCACCGATGCGAAAACTGTGACCCTTAAATGAACTAGACTTGTATCCGCAATAACTGAGGAGCCGTTTCAGAGACACATCGAATTCACCCCGGAGCATAGGTGAGCCATCCGGGTAACCAAAAAGAATACCTTGTACCGGGCCTCTGACCTGAATAAACTCCCTCAAGAAGGCTGCCGGGTGGATGAGTGACCCTTCTAGGCATTCCCCTCTCACCTGCAGAGATTGCGGACCGTGTCGAGCACTGTGCTTAAAACGGCGGAAAGATACATTTATAAGGTCACCGGTCAACGTGACATCTCCCACGTGGAGACAGCCCTGCGTCATGTTCCTCGACCTGGGCACCATTTCTCGGACTCGCAAGTAGGCTCTGAAGGCAATGACCATCATGGCTCGGAGCATAGTGCACGTATAGGTTGATGCGAAAACAGTGGGGAGAGCCTGCACCAGGCAAGAAAGGATAGGTAGTGTGACAGGCAGGCGGACATCAGGAACAGATCCAAGATTCCGAGCGCCAGCCAGCAGCTTGACTACGATGAAGTTGCTAGTTGGATCTGGTAGCCCATTAATCTTGTGAAAATAGGCTAGTGCTGACACATTGGAAACAATTGTGGCAGGGGCAGCACCACTGGCATGCAGGTGTGCCACGAAGAGGAGGATCATTGCCACCGGTATTGGCAAAGAGGGATACATACCAAGCGACTGAAAGAAAGTTACTAACTTACCCCACGCCCGCTGATAGTGGGCTCTCGTAGATGGCGCCAGTGAAGCCTCTAGCAACCGACTCAGAGATTCCCCAAGCCCGCTGGGGAGATACTGTAGGGAATTTCCCGCGGGCTGGCTTCTGCCCATGGTGCCAGAGCTCGGAATTCCCGTACCTGCGAACGTGACAGTTTGTCAGCTAAAGTGTTGATCCTACCTGGAATATGGCGGGCAGTGAAATTGATGTTGAAACGCAAGCACGCTAAAACCAGTGGACGGATTAAGGCCATGATGTGGGGCTCGCGGGACGTTTGCTTGTTAATAATTGGCACAAGAGCCTCATTGTCTGTGTAGAAACACACACTTCTGTTTGCCCATCTACCGCCCCACACGATCACTGCTGCCGTTATAGGGTAAAGTTCTAGAACTGATATGTTGTATGAGCGCCATGATACTGGCCACTGCCCATAAAACCATGCGCCACCATACAGTGCCCCGAAACCTATACTTCCGGAGGCATCAGTGTACAGGTGCAAGTGGTCGCCAGTAAGGAAGTTGTCATCTAGGAAAAAGGACCGGCCATTAAATAGAAGCAAGAACTCCTGCCATACATGTAGATCGAGTTTTGCCTGACGAGTCAACCTGATGTGGTGATGGGGTTTCTGGACCCCTACTGTCATGTCTAGGATTCTTCTCAGAAAAGCTCTACCTGGCACAATCACAGTGCAAGCAAAATTCAGGATGCCAATGAGTGACTGCAGAACTCTAAGTGTTACTTTCTGTTGTCTCTGAAAATCTTCCAGCAGTGCCTTAGCTTTCTCTAACTTATCCTCTGGCAGTCTAGCTTCCATAAGCACTGTATCTAAAGTAATGCCGAGAAAAGTGATGACACGGGTAGGAGCCACTGTCTTCCCAGGTGCTAAGGGAACCCCGAGTTCGAGGCAAAGATTAACAAAAGCTTGTAGATCTTGTCCGCATTTCGCACGAGAATTGGCAATAAACAGAAAGTCATCGATAACATGGACGATCGCAGTCGCTCCCAGTTTGGACTTTGCGATCCACTCCAACGCAGTACTGAAAGACTCGAAGATCGCACAAGCGCTAGAAACTCCCATTGGAAGGACAGCATCCATGAAAAACTTACCCTTCCACTGGAAACCCAAAAGCGGTCGGTCCCTTGGTGAGACTGGAATAATCCTAAAAGCTGATTCTATGTCCACTTTAACCATAAAGACCTGACTACTGGGTAGCTGTTTGATGAGCCTAATAGCATCCTGTATAGTTGCGTATTGGACAGCGGAAATTTCCTTGGGAATGAAATCATTTACCGAGGAACCCTCTGGGTAGGATAAGTGATGTATCGTTCGGAATTCCCCAGGACTCTTTTTAGGGCCTACCCCCAAAGGGGAAATCCTGAAGTTGTCACTAGGGGGTGGCGTATCAAACGGACCCAAAATTCTGCCTAGCGCTAGCTCCTTCGCTATCTTATTGTCTACTACTGCAGGGAATTCGATGGCAGACTTCAAATTGGTGACCCTTTTAGCTTGTTGTGCTGGTAAGCCAAAGCAGCCAATTCTGAACCCGTGCTGAAAGCCATTGAGAAGATACTCAACAATATTACGATTGCAGCCGACAAGAAAATATCTAAGTGCATCAGGGGAAACTGGGGTAGGCATAATATCTCCTGAAGACGGCTGGTCGCGAACTGGCAGTCGACGATTGGGTTGCAGGGATGCCGGTGGCTGAACTCGGTCGAGCAGGATTGGGTTGGGTGCGTTGCCTATAGCATCGTGCCGCTGAGTGGGGGCCACCACAGCGTCTACACTTGTGCGTGTAACGACAAGTGACTGCGTTACAGACCTCCCCCCGAATGAATGCGAAGCAGGTTTTTGCGGATGGCCACTTAGCCTTACCCCAGCTGGCCTTACCCTTGCTACGAAAGGGAGTCACGCTGGGTGTGGCAGCTGGGCGACTCTCGGATGCATTCATCCATAGGTACCAGCAAACCGATTCCCACCCCCAGTTGTTGGCCTGACGAAGTGACCGGAACGCCTCATCACACGACCGCCAGTCCGCACCTTTCTCGTATAGGGAACGAATTGTCTGGACGTACATGAGTAAATTGTGTGATTCTGACAGATGCTGTGGCTGGAGAAGAAAAACAGACATGTAAATTTCGAAGCCCTGCAGCCATTGGTCAAATGACACAGTGCTGCTCTTTGCCCTAGGGGCGACACAAAACATGGGGGTCTCGTCGTCACTGCCTGGCCTAACGGACACAGAATAGTTCTGTGGTGAGGAGTCATGCAACAATGAGGAAATACTAACATACTCCCTGGACCAAATTTGGGCTTTGAGTTTGTCAGACACGCGGGAATGACGGGATAGGGCCGAAGTAGCGAACGATGCAGAGGACGTCCACGACGCACGTTCTTATCTGGAGCCATCCTGCAACATATTGTGGAAGGGCCAATACTGAGTGAACAGCTAAACTCTTGGAAACTGCCACCAAACTACTCATGAAAGGCACATGTGAAAACTAGCTCCTAAATTGTTGTGGCAATACCACCAGGACTGATGCCTTGCGTCGAAGCTGAAACAAAAGTTGTTTTTTTTTCCTTTTTTTTTTCATTATTATTTTATTTTTTATTTTTTTATTTAAATTTTTTTATTTAATTTTTTTTCATTATATGAATACACATCAATATGCGACATTAACCAAATGATTAGGGGGTCACCGCCCGCGATAGATCACCACAAAATGGAATCATAGCTAGTGATGGGGTCATCGCCCACGATAAATCAACATAAAATGGAATCAGGGGGTCACCGCCCCCGATAGAGTGCCAACACAACTTTATAAACGCAGTTAATTAGGGGGTCATCGCCCACGGTAGTACATAAATGCAAGAATTGCACGCAGTTAAATAGGAGGTCACCGCCCCCGATAGTATAAAAATTTACAATCATATTTAGTCAGGGGACACCGCCCCCGATAGTATATCAATGCAAAATGACAGTCACGTTTGGTTAGGGGACACCGCCCACGATAGTATATTAAGGCAAAAAGACAATCACGTTTAGTTAGGGGACACCGCCCACGATAGTATATCAATGCAAAATGACAATCAAATTAAGTTAGGGGACACCGCCCACGATAGTATATCAATGCAAAATGACAATCAAATTAAGTTAGGGGACACCGCCCACGATAGTATATCAATGCAAAATGACAATCAAATTAAGTTAGGGGACACCGCCCACGATAGTATATCAATGCAAAATGACAATCAAATTAAGTTAGGGGACACCGCCCACGATAGTATATCAATGCAAAATGACAATCAAATTAAGTTAGGGGACACCGTCCACGATAGTATATCAATGCAAATTGACAATCAAATTAAGCTAGGGGACACCGCCCACGATAGTATATCAATGCAAAATTACAATCACATTTAGTTAGGGAACACCGCCCATGGTAGTATATCAATGCCCAATGACAATCACATTTAGCGAGGGGACACCGCCCACGATAGGATATCAATGCAAAATGACAATCACATTTAGTTAGGGGACACCGCCCACGATAGTATATCAATGCACAATGACGATCACATTTAGCGAGGGGACACCGCCCACGATAGGATATCAATGCAAGATTACAATCACATTTAGCGAGGGGACACAGCCCACGATAGGATATCAATGCAAGATTACAATCACATTAAGTGAGGGGACACCGGCCACGATAGTATATACATGCAAGATGACAATCACATTTAATTAGGGGACACCGCCCGAGGTAGTACATCAATGCAGAAAGTGCCAACACGGGTAAGTAGGGGGTCACAGCCCCCGAAAGTACCTAAACGCAAAAGGTCGGGGTCGCCTCCCGTGATAGAAAATAAAGTGTCACCGAGGTAAAACGTTGCGTTACTGTTAATATTAGCAACGATAACATGACAACAATAGTGTCATAAGAACGAACAATGAGGATGGTGACACAACACAAATTGGGAATTATCTTCATTTGGAAGAACCACTACCTCGTCGCCACAAAAATCATACCAGTCATCATGGACTGGTATGGGATCACCGCCCACAATTTATGAATGCGGAGTAAATATAGTAAAGCGAAACTGTCCACGGAGGCGCATAACTGGGTGTATGTCAATGCGATAAAATATGGGAACATCCCCCGTGGCTACATATACGAAGAGGGGCACAATGTCCGCGCATGACATACAAAACAACCAAGAGTAACCATGATTATGGAGTTATTAGGACTGAGGCGAGCTCCTAATTATCGACACCTTACCAGCAGTTAGCGCTCGACATGAAACGCCAATTTAAGTTGTAGTCAGCTGTAGGACAACCCGGCTAACTGCTCTGAAAATTGCCCCCCGAATGCTGCGAAACAGTCGGAAATTTCCTATATCGGATAAATGGACGCCATCTTGGCGGAAAACCTTCGCCGGGCTGTTCCAAAGGTACTTATGGCTCCAGTAGAACAGACCACGACGTCCCCCACATGCGGACTGTAACGCAGCATTTGCGGATGCAACGCGAGCCGCTCCCGTATCAAAATCAAAATGGCGCCATTTCTTGCGGCGCTCGATTTGGCAAAGACATACCTGACGGACACCTAAAGCTAACAATTCATCGCCCAATCTACCTAGTTGCAAACCTACTGCCTCTGGAGGTGAGGGAGACTTCCCATCGAGGTCGTTGCCTCCAAGAAGGGTAATGACTATGTCAGGGACGCGGGCAGAAATCCGGGTAATGGTTGCCGGTTCTCGAAATGTTTGAATGGACGCTCCCCTCCGACCCATTAAACGAGCCGTGCACGTGTAACCTAATCTTTCTAAGTCGTCAAGGAGACCCGCAGATTCAATGAACGCGCCCAACCAATACGCGTGGCTATGCCCAAGCACAAGCACATCTAGCTCCGACTTCGCAGCCGACATATTGAATGGCCGATTGCGGGAAGTTTAAACATATACGAAACGAGCAAATTAACCACGAGGCAACCGACGAAGTAAATACAAATGAAACAATACTCAGCTGAAACGAGTGTTGAGGCGGTCTTCCTCCTGCAGGTCAGTCGACGCTGCTCGAAGTGGTCACTCTCAAAAAAAACGTATTTGAAAAACGTAACGACTGTTGGTAAAACCAAAGTATTTCGAGAGAAAAATTTTCTAGACACAACTTCGCGATGCAGAGACTGGAACAGGAGTGAAAGATTCCAGCTCCTGGCTCTGGTTTGAACTGGTTTCCGTTAAGCCGTGATTGGCTGAATATCGTGGAGTAATACAAATTATTTGGTCAAATAGTTCCGGTGTAGTCTCGGACACCCAGGGCAAGACTTGCCTTGGTTATCTCATAAAATCTGTTATGCAGCTGTAAGTTGCATAAATCCATATATATATATATATATATATATATATATATATATATATATATATATATATATATATATATATATATATATATATATATATGTATGTATATTATGTGTGTGCGTGCGTACGTGCGTGCGTGCGTGCGTGCGTGCGTGCGTGCGTGTGTGCATAAACAGTATTCTTTATCATCAACAATATTTATAGTCAAAGCCAATATATATATATAGACAAATGTATTAAGGCAAAGCATTTCTAAAAATTAATATCCCCATGTTTTATGAAGAACCATCCATGGCGGTTGCTTTTCTTTGTTATCTATAAACACGCGATACGAAAACTAATATGTTTGAACATATGATGAATCCCTCTTGGAGATAAGTGTACATTATACCTGCGGTATGATAGTAAGTTTGGTTCTCAAGTCGTGTAGGCCGAGATCAGCGATACGGACCCCGTCAATGGCGATTAGACCATCGGCAGCTTCGATGATTCGAAACAATGCCAAAGTCAAGGACGACTTACCGGCTCCAGTTCGACCCACCACACCAATCTACAAGACATATTACATAACATTTAATATGCAAGTGATTGGCATGCATGTATTCGCAGTGGACTTGTGTGACTTCTTTTTATTTCCGTAAACATACGTATCTTGGTCGACGCGAACAATTGTTATATTTCTATATAAAAAAAACAATTATATTTCATTAAACTGACAACATATTTTAGTGGCAATAAAACACTTTTTTAATAAGTGCACATTCTCCACTGCCTCACTTTGACTATAAATCATTGCTTTTGATATGGACAAGGAAACTAACTCTGAAATGACTATACTAGCGCCATAACCCCAGTGATGGCAACTTATGACTGATTATAAAAAAAGTAATTTGTTGACTCATTCTAAAAAGTAAGCTTTCATGCCAAACAGAGACTGAGAAGACGTACTGCTGTCGGGTAAACCGGTAACCTTGGCAAGTCTATCTCACAAGCAACTTTCAATAAGATGGGACAGCATCGAGTTGACTGGATTAATCGTTTTACCAGAATGTCAACATCATAGTTGTTATATGAGCTATTAGTTGTATGCATTTATTAAGCAATGCGCCTTTCTTTCTTTTGTATACATGGAACCGATTCATTAATCAGGTGCAACGCGAACAGCTGAAGGTGATGTAGTTGTGGATAAATTTGATTACGTATTTAATATTGTACAATTGTTGTCTTAGTTACAAAACGATGTAACCTACGCAAAACCACGTTGCTGCTGTTTCACATTATATCATTAATAACTCCATTTGCTACGTCTTTGTTTTACTGTTTACTTCTAGCAATATATTTCCTTTACATGTAAGTTTTCTTCTACCTCTTCAGATATTGCTTATGGTGACAATGTTGCCATGGGTCGTTTTCAGCACCTCCACGCATTGTGCGTTGGGCTTGTAATTGCACAATGTGCTTATCCAATCACCTACACAGGGGCCGTAACTCCCAATTGGTGCGATTTGAAGGGTATTGCTAAATTTAGTAAAATAACAACGCAATTTATAAAATATTTGCATGAATGTGTCTATCAAAAAATTATACGGACAATACCCGTAAGTGACATGTTTTATGATGGATATAAAATGCTTCCTGCAAGACATGCATAATATGTAATACCCAGTTACACAACCTTTTCTCTGGGCGAAATCTGAGCAGATATTCCCCGTAAGACGAGATCAAGTCCTGGGCGATATCTTGTCGAGAAACGGATGAATTCGATGGCGCCATGTTGAGGCCATGAAGCTGGAGGTGTGTGGGTTGGCACGCACCACGGGGCCTGCAACAAAACAATCACACTGCCTAGGAAACACGGTGTTACTATGACACATTACAAAGCTAAATATCAGAAAGGACATATTCATGCCTGAATGCTGCATAGATGTAATGAGAAACAGAAGACTGCCGTACGCATTGTTTTAAGGCAATCTGTTCCTGAGAATCCTATGTTTAACATACGCTTGTGAACGTCGAGTGGATACCAGCACGGCTTGCCGTTGTATAATCCCTAATTAACGATACGTTCCAATGTAGCATTGAAGCAATTGTTGTTCCCTTTAACAATGTACTCAAAGTCTTAACTGTGCATCTAAATGGCACGTCTGTCGTGAGTACAACTCTAGTAAAATTAATAACAATACACGCAGGCAAATGTTGTGTTCGGCCAGGTTTAACTACTCATAGAAATCAACTTTTGTTTATTGAGATCACCTGGTGAACTGGTCCCATTCTGCTGTTCGTGTTGGTTTACATAGCTGGGCAGTTCTTACCTCGCTACCGACGCCGATGTATTCCTTGATCCTTTCGACGGAAACGATGTTTGCTTCTACCTCAGCAGCGCTTCTCAAGCAGAGACTGATACAACTGGTGATCTGTACACAATAATTCATCGTGTTGATATTACTTAATTTAAATAATGGCTTGTAGTATAAAAAAGTCTAACTATTAAAGGAAACATACCTACTGTATATCGATCGGCAGACGTGGTTTTGTAACAACGCACATTGGAACACTATCAGTTTCCCTCAATGACGCACCTTCGTTGAAAGTATTAAGCGCAAACTAAAGACTCACCTCTTCCAATGTGCATAATGCAATGTGCCAACAACTGTTTTATCGACTATGGCCGTTGCCGTGGATGACATCTATGCTTTTATGTGAGGACGTTTTAATTAATTTATTTATTTATTTATTTATATATTTTAAACGGACTTTGATTGGTGTAAGCTAGAAAATGGCGCTTCAAAGAACTTTTTATTTATTTATCTAGTAGCGACTGTGTAGCGACGGAGCTTTAAATACGCTCGCGATCCCTCCTTCTAAAGCCAGTTCAGTCAGTTCACGGTTTAGACTGACGCTGAGGAGTGGAACGAGAGAGTCTTGAAAGCTCCGTCGGATAAAAATTGAGAGACTCACAAAGGTAAGTACATTTCATTTAACATAAGAGTCCGGTAACAACATACACGCTTAGCATCAAACAACATATATACGGTATACGTTTATTAGTATGCTTTAAACGGGAACTTCGAGGAAGAATAGCTACTAGCACCAACAGGTACTTACTTGCAAAGCGTACGTCAGTGCCAAACCAGCAACTCCAGCCGAGAGTGAATCACTCTCGAACACAACGAATAGTGACACAAGCAAGACAAATATGGCTGCGACGGTTTCCATCACTACTCCCAGCCACCTGCAGTAATAATACGTTATACATCTATAACGTCAATCCCAGGAAAACTTGCTCAAAGGTGCAAACAATATTAAAGTAAGTAAACTTATTTTTAAATAACAGGGTATTCCAGAGTGTCGGGCCAGCAACGAAGTAGGAGCGGCGACCATACCGCTCAAGGCGGTATCTTGGTATAGTAAACAAACTCTGTCCGGCGGACACCTCATGTAAAATAACTAAACACATAATATCATTAAGCTGCTCCTCGCTGCGACAATTCCACTGACATATACAACATCGTAGTATGCATAATTTTGACATGTGTATGTGTTGTTGTTCGTGTTGCTATTTTTATTTATCAACTATGTTTACTTAACAAAACTGTTTCGTGAAGTTGCCCTGTTAATCCGGTACTTCTTATCGTCATAAATTGTTATATTGTACAATTATTGCTACAACATTACAACTGTCATAAAAATAAATTATAATTACTTCAAACTACTTCAAGCAATAGGAGGACAAATCAATCAACATGAACGGGCAAAATTACCATTAAAGCTTATTACGTAAACTATTCACTTATTACTTAAACTATTCACTTATTACTTAAACTATTCACTCAATACAAGTTTTTAATATCAACAAATTCGCGAATCGATGAGGAAGTTTCCAGATGATTGAAGGACACTAAGGAAACACAACACTTCAACAAAGGCTTAGAGATGTTTCTGTGACTACCGACCTCATGCAGATGACGTAGAGATACCAGGCTCTCTGACTGCGGTCAACCAGAACGTCGAAGGCGGCGGTGAAGTCTGCCTGTCTACGATAGGCGCGAACCGAGGCCAGCCCGACTAAGGTGTCCTCGAGGTAGCTGTAGATGGGCGAACGACTGACAGAGTCAATGCGTTTCAACTGTCGTAGGTTGGCCGAGTAGACAAGCTGAGGAGAAGGACAAATTCTTACATTGGGTGATTACTTTACTACGTTAACTAATTAAGTTAATCTTGGAATGTTTTCGATTAAGTTAAGTGAACTTGTATTTTGAAAGGTAACTAGTTAAGTTAAGTTAAGTTAACTGAAGGAGTTAATTAGTTAAGCTACTGATTAAGTTGAGTTACACTACATGTAATTTTTTAGTTTATATGATTTGCAGCCTCTTGTCTTAATAATATACCTGCACATCTTATAAACTCCAAGTGTTGCCCACGCAGCCAATGTCATGTTACCTGTATTTATGCATGTGGATTATATTAATCTAATTAATATGTAAAAAAAAAAAAATCGTATGAAAATTAATTGAAGCTAATCAATTAATTTCACTACAAGTTAATATAAGGTAACATTCAACGGTTAACTGGCCAATTTAAGTAAATGTTAACTTAACTTTTGGAAGTTAACGATGAACTTAAGTTAATCGTGGGAAATGGGAAAATATCCTAGTGTTCAAGATACACAGCTTAAGATATGTACTTTGACGAGAACGAAGATAACGCCAAACGGAATTAGGACAGTGGCGAACACCGATAACGAGTACAGTATGATGCCTATGGTCGAGATCAACGGCACCAGAACGATCAGAAAGAAACTGATGTAGGCAGGCAGAGCCGAGTCGACAATGTCCATGTCTTTAGCGAAGCGGTTCACTATACGGCCGATAGGGGTCGTGTCGAAGAACGAGACCGGAGCGCGCAGGATGGCGCCGAGCAGTGCTGAATAGAGTTTGGATGAAGCGCAGACAGAACCGCAGGCGAGGGCGATCGACAGCATCGAAACGAAGAACACTGCAATATATGAAGTTACGCATCTCTAAGGAATGCATTGATTGACGGACAGACGGACGCACGCACGCACGCACGCACGCACGCACGCACGCACGCACGCACGCACGCACGCACGCACGCACGCACGCACGCACGCACGAATGCACGCACGCACGCACACACACACACACACACACACACACACACACACACACACACACACACACACACGTACACACGCACGCACGCACGCAAGGGTGTATGTAGGCTTCAGTGGCAACGAAAACCGAGTGCTACAAACAAACATTGGTGTCAAATTGTACCTTCAGGAAGCCGATATATGCATGGTGTTCAGATGTGATATGTATATATGATGATATGAACAGTACTAAAATATGCGTTTTAAAGGATTTTGCTAACTTGCGAAATACTCATTGTACTAAGTGTCAGATGGATGTAGTAACCAGACTTGTTTTCATCGTGGATGTCGATCGTACACTCCACCCCCTTCAATGTTATGGTCTGTGTTATGGATGGTGCAACACTTACGTTGTAAACCGCCGAATCCTCCGTACGCGCCCAGTCTCATGTATTCACGTCCTCTGTCACGTGTTCCGTTCACTACGGGATCATTGCTCCAGCTGCTCAACCAAACATTCGTCAATATCTGGCTGAGAACGAAGAATACCAGGCCGCACGCCATGAAGGCAAACGACCCGAGTCCTCCACTGTCGATATATCCCCAGATCGTCCGCAACTTTACCTGAAGCAGACAACACTGACCGTGCGACAACTGCCACAGAAGACGTGTGAGTGTGAGTGTGAATCACAATGTTGAACAAGTTGGGAGAGTAGTTTAACACTGAATGTGCTACTACTGCCACAGAAAAGGTGTGTGAGTGTGAATCACAATGTTAAACAAAATGGGAGAATAGCTTAATAAAGATTTTATTTTGAACGCGAAGATTAACGTTTTCTCACTTCTACGCAACCGATAGTTGCCTTCTCCCGAAATGGAATCATGGGATTGAGGTATCCTAATATTCGTTATATGATAGCATGTTTGCCATATAAACGGCGAGCAGAAGAAACAAGCTTAAGTAGGTGAGTTCTAAAGAAAATAGAGATCATATATTTAAGTTCAGAAAAGTTCAATCAACCAAAAGCGTTTACCCAGACACATCAAATTAAACAAAAAAGTTAAATATATGTAAAGCTTATAAGAGAATAATATGAAAGGACCAACAGTGAAGAAGAAACTACATATATAGTAACTCCCTTGTCTACAGTACTTGAAAGATGCTGTCTACATCATATTAATTTCAGAAATAGTACACAAATATATTAGAATGTAAGTCGTAAACATGCATGTCATCATTTGATTTGCTTACAATGACTGCCTAGCAAATGTTTGCTGTAGAATAGTTTAAAATATTCGTGAAAATGTCCATCACGTTAGCAGAAATGATACGAATCACGATTTTCTTCTAACCCGTTGAGTAAGTAAACCAATACATAGAGCAAGTAAACCAATAGTTGTGGTTAGAAGAGCATCATATAGCTTAAAATAGTTTAACATAGACAGTTATAACACAAAGTAGGCTGACATACGGCTCCCACAGATGATTCTTCCTCCTCAATTAGTGTGTCTTTCCCTTCGAGAAAGTCTTTGGGAAACGGCATTATGTCATCAGGTGATCGGTGGGGTGTCTCATGCCGAGTTCGTTTCCGATTACTTTGCAAGAACAAAACAGACAGAGGTAACGTGGTGAATGGAATAAAATTAACATCCTTATAAATCATGCAAGCATCTAATTATGCTGCAATGCCGAATGATGTGTTGGGTCGATTGCAATGTAGCCATTGAATTACATAACTGACTTAATCGATCGATATAATTGATTCGATCATTATATCGTGATATCCAACAATGCATCATCATATATATTGTATGATATTCACGAATAAAATGCAGATTAACTTTGTCAAACTCTTCCATGTATACGACTTTCCTTACATAAATGGATACACAGTGCCGGCCAGGGCAGGGAATTCAGCGTTGTTCCTTTTAAACGGCTGTTCGCGACACCGCAAGACCCTACAAGTCCTTGTAGCAAAAGTCCACGAATTATCCTCATTTAAATTACGTATCTCAAACCCACGATTGTCAATAAAAAGGACTTATTACTAAGATGTCATATGATGTAACCGTTGATTTAAATAAACTGTACCGTGGTTTGCCTTTCGAGACATACATTGCTTCAGTGCCACTACTTTCAGTCGCTGTCGTCGACGAAACAGTTAGTTCTGATTGCGATCCTCCATCTAAAAATAGCAGTGTACTCGATATCTGACATGTGGAATGAGTAACAGGTAAAACGACATAAATAAATGAACAGGAATGCATTGTTATTGATTTATATAAATGACTTTTTTTAACGGAAAACTATAGACAAACAGCGAACATAAATATATGATTTTAACATTATTACATATTTCTTATTACAAATCAAGAAGTGGATCAACATATTTCGTCAGGTCAACGCACCTTCTCTGCACTATCTTGTGCACATATACGTATATAATTATATTCATATGTCTAATAATAATATGTTAATGAATGCAAGCGTGTGCTTGTTTGTATGCGTATGCGCGTGCGAGCGTGTGTGTTTGCGTGCGTGCGTGCGTGCGTGCGTGCGTGCGTGCATGCGTGCGTACGAGCGTGCGTGCGAGCATGGGTGCGTGTTTAGGGGAGACATAGAGTACCCGCTTCCACTTTAGCCGTCTCCTCATTCTGGGCCTTCAGCAGTCTGGCAAACGTCTCACTCGTAGTTGAAACCTCTTCGTAGGTCCCGACGTCAACAATCCGACCCTCGTGGAGGACGACGATGCGGTCAACCATCGGCAACAATGTGACATTGTGCGTGGCGAGGATCCGTGTCTAAGGTAGAGAGCGCACATTCGTCAAATCATCAAATATGAGAAAATAGCACCTTATAAGAGTAGTTAGCAGAGGTTTCTGAGACCCCTTATCTAGGGCATCAAAAGATCAAAGTAAAAGGCCTCTAATATCGCCCACCGCTAATGAGTGCGCGCAGCCAATCAGAAAGCAGCACTAGACCTTTGAGCGCCCCCTGGCGGCGGCGGCGGCGGCTGAGCGTGGCGCGCATGCGCGTGCCGCGCCCCTAGCGACCGGAGGAGGAACGAACAGTGACCTAGTTACGTGTATGTGCCGAAGGGTCGTTGACCCAGTAAGGAGACGAACGCAATCGTACGGTGCACACGTATTTTATTAAATACAACAAAGCGGCAGCAGCAGTACAAACGAGGCGATCGTATGCGATTGGATACAACGAGCCGGGTATGATGAAGATGATGATGAAGTGGAGGCGACTTGCGAATGGTGACCATCGCGCCAGAGGTCGCGAACTTACGGGTGTCTCCACCGCGCCAGAGGTTCGAGGGCGAGCTTACGGGTGGAGCGACCACCGCGCCAGAGGCTCAGTATGACACGTTATAGTACGGTATACCCTTTTGTAGCAGCCTGATCCAATCGAACACGCGACAATCGTTAGCGACCAGATCGGTGTGGAAAGCGTTGACGAAAGTTCTCATAGGAGCGCCGTTACAACGAAGCATGATATAAGTGACGCAATATTGTCCGCAAACGTTAGACAGAGGACTCTGGAGTCTCGTGCTGTTATGAGTCCACTCGGAACAGTGTTTGTTCAAGAAGGTGCGGAACGCCGCGTGACGAGGCGGCAGACCGTACGAACAGAAGTATTCGCCGCGCCCGTCGGAGGACAGGTACAGCGCTATCCAGTGTTCGCCCGGTTCGTCGGCGTCGTCGGTGTTGCACACGAAGGCGATCGGCAGAGCGTCAATTGTTGCAGGCAGTCCATCTCGGGGTACGACGCCACCAAAGACGGATGCGGTCTTCGGATCCATCGCCAGTAGACGGGCGATCTGCAGGGTGTCCATCTCAGTAGTCGTAGATGACGTTGCGGTTCTTGTCGATTTCCAGCACGGACTCGAATTCGGCGTAGGCGACGACGTTCACGGTGGTCTGAAGCGCTGCACGGAAATGAAATTCTAAGCGCAGGTTGCCCTTTTGTACCATATTAAAGCAGGGACCGTCGCACTGGTCGGGGGTCAGGTCGAAACAGAAGTAGGTGTAGCCGTCTCGGTACTCTTCGCGTGTCAGACAGTTCCCCTCGTCCTGCCACACCTTGCCGGTCGCGGTGAACATGCTCGCGTAGCTCCTGGCGAAGAGGTTGTCTGCGAAGTTGGGCTGGAAGGGTTTGGCGGGTATCTGACGACCGTCGACGTACACGGCGACGAAGCTGATGTCGTTGTTCTTGGCGTGAAACGGGTTTGTGGCGTACGTGCCGTTGTAGGCGTCGTTGTCGATGCAGCACAGTACGAGGCGTTTCGGCAGGGAGCCGAGGAACAGGTTCTCGTGCGTGTGCGACAGAGCACCCGTGGGAATGGAGTACACCTTGGTTTCGACGGGTCGTAACGCATACTTGACCGTGGTCCGAGCGAGAGCCAAGATGTGAGCCTTCTGCACGGCCGGAGCGACGGTGGCCTTCTTGACGAACAAGGACGCGTTGACGACGGTTATCAAGTACTCGTTCGCTCCAGCAGCCATCAGCGCAAACTCGGGCTTACTGCGCACCAGGCGTAACTTGACGTCGACGCCGTTGATCAGGAATTTATCCTGCAGAAACATATCCACGTGGAGACGACCTATCATGTCGACCACGCGACTGTTGGATATGTACTCTCGACGAGTCACGAACCCGGGGTTAGGATCGGGTCCGGCGGCTAGCTCTTTGGCGTGCATGCGACTGGCCTTGTCCATGTACCACAGCTGATTCGTCATCTGCGTCGACTTGGCGTCGGATCCGTAACTCAACAGCGTCTCTATGAAGGCTCGATACGGGTACGCGTTGAAGGACGAAGAGGTCACTTGCGTGTTGTTCAGGGAGAGGTCGACATTGCTGAACAGCGCATGCAACCAGTTGTTCACCGGTCCCACGGGTTCGCCCGCGTCGATAGGGTTACCGTTGGCTCGCGTCACCTTCACCTGCAAGTGTAGCATCGTGTTGGCGAGATCCATGTAATCGTCTCCCGATCCGGGGATGAAGAATTCTATCGGTCCTCCAGAGTCCAGAGAGGCCGTGGGTTGATGTTCCACCACGTGACTCTCGACGATGCAGGTCTGAGTGGGGGGTACGGTAAAGAGATCCAGCTCGGTCTTGACTCCCTCGCACGACTGTCTATGCACGAACGCCATCTTTGTCGTCGGTGTCGAATATGTCGGCAGTGCGTTTCGGGGACGTCCGTTTCTTGCGGCGGCGCTTGACTGCAGTGAATGTCGCCTTTGCAGCCGTTCGTTTTATACGTTTACCAGGAGGGGCTCGAATACTGCCGATGGCGTCGGTGACGCGTCTTTTGGCAGCCGTTTTTATGTTCTGACCCGCTAAGACGTCGCCGGCTATGCGAACGCCGGTCTTCAACGCTCCCCTGCCCAACGCCACGGCACCTCTCTTGATGAGCGGCATGGCGCTGCGCAACAGACTGCCGAACAGACTGCCCAGTCCGTGACCTCGCTGGTATTGCGCACCGGCGAAGTAGGGCAGTGCACCGCCAGCCTGACGCGCGTAATAATCGTTGTAATTCATCAGAACAGTCCGGGCTTGCGTCGACGAAAATGAAGCGTCACCGTCACTCTACCGTATTCGAATGGCACGCGTCGACCCATGTCGTTCCTTATATCCACCTCTATCGAGTCGAAGTTCGAACGCACCAGCGGTACGTAGTGCACGTTGGTGAAACGAGCGGACACCGTGTCGCCGTTACGTCCGCTGATCGGAACGGCGCGCAACAGAGGTGCGAGAGTGTCGCCCACATTACGCGACTCCACGACGTCCGTGTAGATGTAGAGGGTGTCGAACCCCTGCGTCAGGTTCACCACATCGTCGGCCTCAATGTGGAAGGGGTACGACGAGTCGGGATGGCGGGTGTCGATGGGGAGGATGGGAGACGACACACCCGACTCCGCCGGGCTGGCTACGGGTCCGCGGAATCCCAACAAGGTCGCCACCGCGCTGTGGTACGGTATGGTGAACGTGGTGTTCGCCGTCATGTGTAACGTCATTTTCTGAGTGACGGTACTATAACTGAGCTGAGCCTGTGTCTCATACGTCCGCATATTGGACAGTCCCTTGTTGACGTGATACAGCAACGTAAACGGATCGTCGTAATACCCACACGGCAACTTCGAACGTATGGACGAGTCCGTAGCATCGATCGTGTTGAGGAAGAACCAGACGTCGGTATCCGTGACGTTGTACCAGGTGTGCGGATACTGGACCTCGGCCAACCCACACTCCCACTCGCCGGTAAGATCGATGCGTTGGGGCAAGGCCGTGACGTAATGGGTCAAGGTGTTGTCGGGGTGCATCTTCATGGAAGCATTGCTAGGCAGCGTCATGTAGAAATCAGTCGCCATTGCGTCTCAACGTGGGATTGGGCAGTAGGTAACCCAACGAACTACTCAACAGAGCCGTCCACAGATTAGAATCGCCGCGACCTGTCGTCAGGTTGTAAATGCTGATCAGAATGACCGTGTACAGGACGACGACCTGACACAGAAACACGATCTCCTCTTTGGGACACGCGGTACCGAAAATATGCCAGGGAGTGCTGTCTGGCTCGTTCGGTGCAGCGTCAGTACAATCCGTCTCCTCCTCGTCTATGGTGGTGAGGCAGGGCGGTGGTGGTGATGGTGTCGCGTCGTGTGTCATTCCTCGAATGCAGTGTCGTCGTGTACGCGGCTAGGCTTTATAGTTGACGAGTCCCTTGGCATCGATCCAGCTGTTGAAGTAGGGGCCATGACCGAACCATTTCACCAAAGCTTCCTTACGTTTACCAACCGTACGGCGTTTCAGTACCGCTTCAACACGGTACACTTTATCAAAGGGTACCGTCACCTTCTGCAGCTCCAGTTCGTAGAAGGTACCCTCCAGCACTTCGCCGAGATCGTCCCGCAAAAGATACACGGGTGGGTCGGAGGGGTGAACCTCGTGTACCGTGAACAACTCTTCGCTCCAGTTCGTCTCGTAGCCCTTTTCGAACGTGCGTTTGTACTTGCTGACACGCACGCGATCCGACACGTGCAACTTGGGCACGCCCTTACCGTCGTGACCGTACAGACGTTGCCACACCTCTTCTTGGTTCTGTGCATTCACCTGTGACGGAGCCATACCGATCATGCGGTGGCGGGCGTTGTTATACGATCGCATCAAGGCCGGAAGGACGTCGACGTACCGCCACGTCTGGTGTTTCGTGAAGTAGCGCCACATGCGCGTCTTCAACGTTCGGTTGAACCGTTCCACGACGGCTGCCTTCGTCTCCGCGTTGTGCGTGGAGAAGTGATGGATGTCGTAAGCCCGCAATATAGACTGAACGGATTTGTTCCGAAATTCTCTGCCGTCATCCGTCTGCAACGTCTGTGGCCACGAACCGTCGATGAACGTGGATTGCAGCGCTTTTACCAACGACGCCGCGGACTTGTTCTTCATGGGAACACACCAGGCCACTTTCGAGAAGACGTCGATCACCGTGAGGAGAAAGGCCATACCACCGTTGAAGCGTTTGACCTTCGACATGTCCACGAGATCGGCCTGCCACTGCTGATGCATACCACCCACGATGACTTGTCGTCTCTTGAAATGACGTCTCGCTGGTTTGTGTAAGGTGTAGGTGTCCTGTGCCGACAACCATGCCTTGACGGTCTTCTGTGGCAGACGCGTGACGCGTCGCAAGCCAGCGACGCCACCATAACTGCCTACCTTCGTGGGATCGAAGTAGACCTCGCTCATGGAGCGTTCTTCTCCCCTCTGAGCCATCAAAAGAGGTGGAGGGTCGATGTGTTGACGGGGGCGGTGACGTTGACTTCGGATTCCCACTGCTGACGAATGACGAGGAGCACGCCGACGTGTATTAGGACGCATACTATGGCACCCACAATGACAGCGGTGGAACAACAACGATCTAGTGGAGTAACCATAGTCGGAATAACAGCTGTTGTAGAAGAATGTCGGCTGCAACGTCTCCCAGCACGGTAAATCCTTCGAACAATAGCGCAGCGACGATGGATCGGTACGTGTCCTGTGGATCGATGAGCATGACTGCTACGGAGACGCGTCGTACCACCTTATACGTTCTTCCATCCAACCAATGACGACGACGGCGAAGCCTTGCGTGATGCGGGGGGAGGGTGGGTGGGTGGACGAGGAATGTTCCATTCGTCGAGCGATGGAGGTTCGAATAACGCCTGTTGCATAAAACTTTGGAGTATACCGTGAGCCATCATGTAAAGTCCACTGATAAATATCGCACCGACGATGGAACGGTACACGAGGTCCTGTGGATCGGGCGACATGACGAACACTGTGCTACGGACACGCAGCGTACCATCCTATAGGTCGTCCCAACCAGCCAATGACGACAGAGCCTTGCGTGATTCGGGGGGTGGGGTGGGCATGGTATGTTCCATTCGACGGCTCTTACGGCCGAGGGGTGTCCAACTGAGCGATCTTCGTGCACTACCTGCAGCAGCAGCAGCAGCACGCAGAGGAGTACGTGACCGACGAGAGGGAGAGATCGACGGCTCCGGACGTATGTAGGCTCTTCTGGCGACGTTACCGACCAACGTCATGGGTAGGTTGATGGCACGGAGTTGTCGTGCGAATGGCAGCCAACCCGTCGGAGCGGTCTGTCTCTTACGCAACAGATCATTAACGAGATCCACCACGTTACTTCCGACAACCGGCGCGCCCTCATGTATCAGTTCACCGCGAGCGGTCCACGCGATATCTCTCTTGAGATGCTCCATCAAACGGCTGGCTTTGGCCTGCATGGTCTTGGGAACGGTGGCCAAGACGGTGGCCTCCAGTCCGCTAATAGGAGCTGGTGCTGTACCCGCCGACCCCGACTCCGACGCCACCTCCGACTCGTTCACCGTGACCACGCGTAGCGGTTCCTTGATGCGTTTATCGGACAAGACGTTGTAACGCTGCAACACCTGATTATACAGGGTCACCTTGGTCCAGTCGTCTAGGTCCGTTCTATCCAGGATGGTCTTCATCTCATCATCGAGGGCTTGCACCTTCTTGTCTAAGGTGGCGGTCGCGGGTGGGGGTGACCGAAGCGTGTCCAAGAATCGCGGGTCCACCAAGGCCATCTTGCGTGCGTGCTCCATGTATCTACCTCCTTTTGTTCAGCACCTCTCGGAGCAAGGGTAGCAAGACCGAACTGGCCAACGGTGCTAGGAAGGCCGATAGGAAACCGCCGCTCTGTCCCTCACCAACCTGTGGTTGCAGCAGTAGACGTCTTCTCCTGGCAGCTGGCGTTCGTCTATTAGCCAACGCGCGTAACCTCGTCCTGTATTTATTCAATCGTTGCCTCTGTAAAGGGGACAATGGAATGTTCTTTGTTAGTATGTTGTATGCACACTCGGCTAGTGCACACAGCAGATCGGAGTCGGCGTTGGCGATGATGGCCTTTTTAATTTTGTTGTTCTTGACTCTGGCCAGAGCCTGTATGCACACGATGTGTCTCTTCACCCTGGCGGACATGATGCGAATGAAGAGACTATCCACACACTCGGTCGTTTTATACCTTCGGCAGGTACACGTAATGAACACCGTCGTCTGGAAAGATGGCCGTGCGCAGACGCATGTCCTCGGGCGTGTCCTGTTTGAGATCGACCAACAGATAACCGTACGGTACCGCCGTGGCGTCTTTAAACGCCTCTTGCACGAACTTGCCGCGTCCCGGATACATCTGCCGCGCCAAGGTCGACATCTGCGATGCGTCACGTGGATTCTTGAACACCACCATGTACTGCGAATTCAGACTGATGGTGCGACTCTCTTTGTTTTTAGGGAACAGGTTCTGTACGAGATACAGCACGGACGTGTTCCTGTGGTGACTTTTTTTAGTGAACAGGGCCGTGACCCGTTCGTCCGTTTCTGCCATGAGATCGTCTATGACGATGAGGTTCCTCGTTGTCGGATCGAACATGGCCGCCGTCGGTAACCCTTCCTCGAATCGCACGTGACCCAATTCCGTCGTTGCGTAAGCCTCTTGCCATTCTCCGTAACACCACGTGATCTGCTGGGGTGGTGGATCGATCATCGCAGCTGCGTGACGCAACATACGCGTCACGAAAGTACTCTTGCCGCACCCCGTCGGTCCGGCGACGATGCACGTGAAGGGGTGTTTCCATCGCGCATCCATGAATGCGTGTGCAACGAATGCAGCGTGCATCGCCTTTTCTACTATACGTCCACCGGACCCGTGGTCACCCCGTCCTCGTGCACCACGCGTTTGGCGTAAAAGAAGGTGAGTGCATCCCGATTCTGCACGTACGTCATGACGGTGGAGTTATGCACCCGGAAACCCCGGTTCGAACCGCCTCCGCTCCGACGGTTGGTGAGCACCTCCAGGAACGCGTCCTTGTCTATGGTGTTGTGCCGTTTGCTGAGACCTTTGGTGCTGTACTTGTCGGTGGCGCCGAAACAGTAGTACGTCTTGCTACACAACCCCACGAACCCCGCACCGGACCACTCGACCTTGAACAGACCCGGCGTCCTCTTGTCGAACGCTCTGCGTGCCTTGCAGCACGCCTCGTCGCCGACCCACGGTCTGTTGGCGAGACGACAGCGCACGTAGTCGTTCCGATGGTCGTCGCAACATTCGGACGGCAGCCATTCCGACCGATGGCGGAAATAATGGTCTCGTAGTGTCGGGGTCACGAGGTCGTCGACGGACTCGCCAGCCAAGGCCAAATAGGCAGAATCTGTATCCATCTCGCAGTACTCGAACAGAGGGCGCTCCACGTACCTGACGATGAAATCGTAATAGAACTGCAACATGCGCAGCTTGGCGTACTGCAGAACGAAGAATCCCACGTGTACGGGTAGGGTGTACTTGACGGTCTTCTTGTTCAGTTCTATCTCGTACGCGTCGTCGACGACCATGTCGAGTTGACGGAATCGTTTATCGTTGACGAGGAGCGATGCCGCCTTCTCCGTGCAGTAGCTGACGTCACGATGTCGGTCGACGTTGGTGATGGTCTTTCCGTAGCCCGAGTTCCCCAGCAACTTCATGGTGTCCGCGATGATGGTCCTGTCTCGGTGAACGTCGCCCTCGCGTCGGGCCTTGGACACTGCATCGCCGAACCGCCGGAAACACGGAACGGGATCGTATTCGACGACCTGGTACACGTGCAGCACCTCGAGACCGTGGTCCAGATACCATCGCAGCAGTGGCGTTGCGAGCAGTATCTTGTCGCCGCAATAACTACCCACGAGCATGCGACGCGGAGTCTTCATTATGTCGTGCTCTTCGGCGTATCGGCGCATGAACGGACCGAGATCCTCCCGTTGCATACCGATGTTCTTGAACACGGGCTGCATCTCGGCAAAGTGAGCGCGCAACGCTTCCGGTACGCGTACGTCGCACTCGATCATGCCGAACACGGTTCCGGCACGCACTCCGTTCAGGATCTGTTGTGACGTCATCGTCCATTGCACGTGTCGACGTCGGGGAAATGCTGCATCCACACACTTGCGTACGGCCGGTGTTCGTCTCATCTCCTTCCACTCGCATTCCCACAACTCGACGACCGTGACAAAGTGTCGTAGGTAGGCGGTGGTCTTTCGGGTCTCGGCGAGCAGTTGCGCCATGGGTTTCCCGTTGACGGCGTTCACCTCCTCTCGGTTGCACGAGCAACCGTGAAAGAAGCAACCTTGGAACTGATAAGCCGTCTTCGTCTCGCTGCACCATCCGTCCACCCGATGTTTGCCTATGCGCTTCTCTCGTCCGTTGATCTGATGCCGTATGGACCGTCCCGTGCGTTCGGATTCCCACGTCAACCATTCTCCGGCCATCTGTCCGTACAGCTGCGCCGATTCGGGGCGGAAGTCCTTCTCCGCTCGTCGTCGCGTGTACCATCCCATAGGCATGTCCTGCATGAGCGACCACAGGTACAGTGCGTTCGCATCGTATCCGACGATCGCTCGACAGGGACGAGCCGCCTCTCCGTACTCGTTCCGACGTAGCGTGGTGACCCCTGTCTCGTGATAGCGATGAAAGATGATCGAAGGCCCGCCTACAATGTTCGCTTTGACGAGGTCGTGCAGGTCTTTGTTCTTCTCGTTGAAGATGGTAAAGTAGGTCTTCTCTGGCAGATCGTTGAACAGGTACAGCAGGGTCAGACCGGGTACGCTGATACCTTGCTTGAACATGTCTATTCCCCGTTGTCGATAGAACGCGAACTGTCTGTCGATGGCCTGTAGAAAGGGAACCACGTCCCTGTTGTTGTACCAGACGAGAAAGTCGCGCAACGTCGTCATGCCATTGACGCGCCAGGCCTCCTGACAACTGGCGTAATCCTCGTCTGAAATCCCTTCGTTCTTCAGTCGACTGAAGAAGGCCTCTTTCGGTGGAAGTGTGGTGTCGTCGAGTCTCTCCAGCCTGTCCATGTACTCGTACGGGAAATGACCTTTCGTCACCTCGCATCCGTACGCTTTCAGATACTTGTCGTAGCTGAACCCGGGGGCTATGTAGTTGATCATGTCTACGAATTTCAGCTGATCCGTCGAAAGACACATGAAAGTGTTGTTGCGTTTGATTACGAACATTGACCCGATGCCGTCGGTCTCGACTTTCCCGTTGCCCTCCTGCTCCCTCTCGTCCGCGGCCTCGTCCTGTTCCACGTCGGTCTTTGAAGTCGTCAGGAAGTACGGTATGAGGAACTGTTTGATGGCATTGAGATCATACTTCCCCGAATTGAACCCGACGACGGGTAACTGACGCATCCATCCATACATTTGTCCCATCAGCGTTTTGTACGGATTGGTTGCCGCTCGCCCTTTCTTCTCGCCGGCCTCCCGTGCAGCTGCGTCCCGTGCAGCCTCCTCCCGTGCGTCCCATTTCGACATCTCTTCTGCGAGTTGTTCCAGTACATGATCGTACGAGCCTTTGATCTTGTCGTACGCGGCCTCACTCATCGTTTGCAGGACAGTCATCATGGTGCTCACCAACTTGTTGACGTCTCCGTCCGTGACGATGCATGTCACCTGTTCGTGTCCGGGTACGTTGGATGCCACGCTGACGCTCAACGGGACGTGACGCGCAACCCAGTGAACCTGGGCACTGTCCGCCGGAAGGTGTTCGGTGTCGAACCAACACTCGAAGTCGAAGGTGGCTCGGTACGGATAGTACTGCAACGCTTCGGCTACTCGGATGTTCTCGTCTGCCAGACGTTCGAACACCGATGGAGTCGAATGGTACACGCCACCAGGATAGACTCGGCGCACACCCCCCGTACACGTGCTCTCGTGGTTGCGTAGATGCCATGCGTCTTTCCACAACGAGTCACCGCACTTCCGACATCTGTACGAGTGACAGTACATGCGTCTATCCTGGATGTAGGAAAAATGCGTCCCGTGCAGATTGAGGTAGAGTGTGTCCGGGTATTTACATACCGAGCGACGAACGAGTTCTGCGGTCGCCTTTCCACCATCCTCCTCCGCCTCATCTCCATCCGGTTTTACGAGACTGTACACGCACACGTTTGTTTCGAACGTGGTCTCGACACGATAGAGGTCGTCCATCGTGACCCCGGCAAATGCTGCCATGGGTACGCCGTCTTGGGCGTACGTCGCGTACAGCGTCTCCACAGCCGGTTCCAATCGACGCCGTTCACATCCGCGATGCAGGGCCAGACATCGAAAGAGACACAGGTTGTCATTGTACCTTTTGCTATACTGGGGCTCCGTGTCCAATGCGATGACGGCTCTGTTCTTCTTGATGTACATGGGAAGGTCGGTCATTCCTACACATCCTATCGGGTGATCGATGATGCGATTGACGAAATATGTGACATTGGTCACGAGTTCGCACACCCACGCCGAATCCGGTCTTTGATTGATGGCCCATTGCAAGACGTCGGTTTCGCGGATGCGTTCGAGGAACTTATCAAAGTCCTTGCTGTTGGTGACGAGACTGGGCTCGTCCAGGTAGCGTCCACAGCAGTTGCACGAGGGATGGTAGTACTTGTATTGACCCGTGTTCTTGTTCCTCAGAACGAACCCGTAACTGAGGTTAATCTTGAACGCGTTGGTCTGTTCCTGGAACACGTTCCTCAACGACGGCTCTAGAACGGTCGTGTCCAGCGTCGTTAATCTGTAATCGTACCTGCACTGGAGAGGACCTCTCGTTACACGTGTCCGTATGGTCGACCAGTGCGCTCGTACGACATCTAACAGTTCCGGCGACAGGTTGTCGGCGAAGGGGAGTCGGGCAGGTGGGTCTATAGGGTCGGCATCGGTAACGAGTGGATGGTTGGGTGTGGTGTCTTCCCTGATTGATGTCTTAGGTGATGGTGGCGTCGTGTCGTCGGCGTCGGCGGTACACGCATTTCGTACGTGTCTGGTCAGGTGATTGCGTCTATTGAACGTCTTTCCACATTTCGCACATGTGTACACTGTGGTCTGTTTTCTATTACTGCTACTGCTACGGCTACGGTTACTGCTAAGACGACATACGGACCTCACATGGTCTTGCAGATCGTCCCATATGTCGAACGTTGCATCACATTTACAGGAATACTTAGTTCGCTTTGCCTGTTCGCTAGGTGGCTCCTCCCGTGACACCTCCCGTGGCACATCTAGTGGTGGCGCCACCGAATACGTATGTTCGATCACTGCCGGTGTCGCATGACTCGCTAGGTGGCGTTTGAGTGCTGCATAGGTGTCGAGCACCTGTCCGCAGTGACGACATTGGTGTCTTTTCATGTTGCTCTGCTCTGCTCTACGTGTCTACAACTGAGAGAGTGCGGTTGTTAGTACAGCTATATAGTACGTGTGGTGGTGGTGGTGGTGGTGGTGGTGGTGATGGTGGAGGGTATTGGTGAAGGGTGTATCACCTATGGTGGTATTGGCAACTGTGTGTGTCCCACTATCCATGGCTACGGGTTATATTTCAACTCATGACAACACCACTAACAACACGTTTCGTTCATTGTAAGACGTTCTATTGCGTATATAGAGACATAGCGATATACATAATATACATATACATATACACGGTTAGACCTATATAATTACTATGATGATGATGATGTTGATTAATTGTGGGTTTGTGGGAATGTTCCATCCTCGCCAGTGACCCCTAGCTTACGGTCGTTTATCGACACGCCAGTGGCTAGTACAATGATTATTAACTTGTGGGTTTTTACACCGCGACAGAGGTTCCGTACAATGATGTAATATATAGGTTAGTATGTATATTTATATATATATGTATTACTATATGTCTTGCAATTACAATATGTGCGCGAATACATACATACAATACAGGCGAGAGAGAGAGCGAGAGAGAGACACTACCTACTATTATCCCGTTGCAAACGGTGCTTATTGAAATGCGGAGGTGTCAAGCATGAAATCAACAATTCCCTGTATTAAAATATGTATTGTGCGTCTTCTCTCATCCCTTGCTAGCACGGGTGCTTCCTCCACCTCTTCCTCCCTCTCCTCCTACATAACAAGAAATGCGTCTACTGTTCATCATATGTTGATATAATGTATTCAAGTATCATCACCACTAATTGTCGGCATGCCCGTCTACGCAGTTCAATCGGTGACACAGGTACGTCATCCTACAGAACAAATTAAAGGATACCAATATATCACTCCATATTACGTCATACACCAACTACTTCTAACTAGGTTATGTTTACTACTGCTACTACTAATAATAATACTCTGTTGACGACGTCATATATACGGAGACCAATACTCGAGATCGCTCCCGAATGCTGGCTGGGAGGACGGGTGCCTCGTCGTCATACTCTTCACTCTACATAACACCAATGTTACTATTACTAATAATAATACAATTATTACGTTTACTACTAATTACCACCTATTTAAACACCAACAACAACAACAACACCTTCTACCTAAGCGGTCGCGTTATTGCCCGCGGTTTACGGATGGCACATCGCACGTATTGCATTGTGTGCTCCTGATATTCGGCGGAGAGTACCGTGCTGGCCAGTGCCCGACACACGTCGACCGTCACCTCTTCCACCGTGGCAGGGGCGGTTCTCCGCCACAGTTTAGTTATAAGACGTGCGAGGTGCATTTGCATTGTGTGGAAACACACCTTGCCCGTCTTGTCCGCGTCTTCTTCGTCGTCGTCGGTGGCGTCGTCCTCTTCGTGGGCATGCGCCGTCGACGTCGACGGCTGCGGCTCCGGCTCCGGCTCTGTGTGGGTGATGGTATGTTGATCGGGGATGTCCACCTGTTCACCGTCGCGGGTCAATACGACGGTTTTATCCGGGAAGACATACAGGGTCGTCAGGGATGCGTCATCGTCGTCGTCGTCGTCGTCGTCGTCGTCCTGCTTGCGCTGGACGAGTGGTGGCGACGCTGGACTAAATTGGAAGTCCGCATCGTCGACTTTCGCAGGCTCGGGGGATGACGCAATCGCATCCTCATCCTCACTGTAGTAATGGGGAGGGGTGCTTATACTCCACGCGTCTTCCTCGGACTCAGACTCCGATTCGACGGTGCACGGTGGTAGCAACCCCTCTTGGTTGTCCGGAAACGAGTCGGCATTGGTCAGGGGTGATGGTGGGTAGAACGAGGTTGTCATAGAGGATGTCTTCAGCCTCTTCGCCGCTCGTGACACCCCATCCTCGCTGTCGTCGTACAGTGCCGCCAGGTCGCGTTTATACGCGTTCTGGAGTTGCTCCAGTCCCATCTATCGAACAGAACGCATAGGTTACATTACGTGGGTTATATTATTCCGCGTCGCCCTGCATATCGTCATTGTCGTATGTTTCGTACATACTCTTTCTGACCAATTCGGTCACTCGGTTACGCCATTTCATGGTCCCGCACGTTGCGATGACATCTATAGATAGCCACCGCAAGACGTGCATGACCATGCTGGTCGATGGCACGTAACGATCCTTATCATCGTTTAGATTCATTATGCGTTCAACCTCGTCACTGGCATATCGCACACTGGCGGCCTCTAGCGCCTTATAGAATATGTTTTCATTGGTCATGGCTTCGGATCTATCACGTAACCTATCTAGACCGCTAACAGTAGCCTCCATATCAGCGCTACTGCTAATGCTATAATGTGACGCCGACGACGCACTGTTCTCCCCCTGGTCGTCATCTGATATTACAATCAGTGGTGGCGGCGAACCGCTGTCCACCGAGGAGGAGAACAGTATTTCCGTGCTGTTAGACTGTAACCATTGCATTACCTTAGCGCGTCCATCTCCGTCGATGATGTCATCGCCGCTTCCGGTTGCCACTGCAGTGGCTGCCGCAGCGACGATCGAGCCAGCCTGTCAACGGAATGGTTCACACTGTGACTACTTCCATGTTGGCCACCGTGTAATTTACGTACGGTCCTGCCATACGTTTACGAATGGTCACCATGACTCGGGCCCCCCGCAGCATGTCCAGTGCTGCATACCGCTCGGCATCTGACGTCATGTTTATGTAATCGTTCCCCGTGTATCCTAGCAACTGGACAGCCTTGTCGTTAAATATGGTTCCCCACACTTCGCTGCCGATGGCGTCTTGTAGGAGGACACGCATGGCGAACCGATACACTACACCCCGCTGCCATCGATGAATGGGACACACATACCCGTTGTTTTCGGGAATGACCCGTTTGTTGCACTGCTGACATGATGGATAAACGATATATTTCTCTTGAACGGCGACTTGTACTATGGTTAACGGTCGTCTTATTATATAGGTACCGTTACCTACCTGCTTCTCGAGTTGGCTCAGAGTGGTCATCATCTCGGCGTCCTGGTCGCTGGTTGTCTTGGTGGCGGCCATTTCTATGTCTCTGCTGGTGCTGATCGTGAAAGGTTTTGAAGTCGTCTGTGAAGCGGAGAGCGGTTGTATGCCTCGATCACTCCGAGTCGGGCTTATATAGTCCTCTCCCCGACTGTGGCGCGCTTTCTTATCGTCGCCCCTTGGTCGAGCGCGTGACGCCGATGCTGATGCTGCATGTCTGGTATCTGCGTCCGACCCTTGGTCGATCGCGTGATGCGGCCGCTGTATGTCTGCCATCTGGCTGTACTCTGGAGTCTGATGTAATCGTATGGCCTCGCGTACTAGCATGGTTATATGTCCTAGCATGTTCTGACCGGCTTGACCACTGTATGTCAGTGCACCCCAGTATCCTTCCCGACTCTTGACCCATTCCTGCAACTGGGAATGCCCAGTGTCCAACAGTCGTTTACGTAGGGTTGGATCGCGATATTTAACGGTCACTAATCCATACATTATTCCATATCGTTGTCTCTTCCATTCTGCGCGTAACATTTCCTTTTCTCGTATGCACTTGCTGAGCTGTTTCGCCTGTAGACCCGTGCGCGTGGCCAGCATCCTTTGCGCCGTCTGCATGTCGTCATGATGCATGCACTTCCGCCATTGATACGCGCTTTCGACACTGGTGAATTCTCTATTACAGGCGTGTATCCTGCAGGCGTAGAAATTGGACAGGAACTGTTTACCTCCTTTAAACCTTATAGGTTGGTTCATGGTGACTTTATGACGTTAACATGTACAGTTACTGTCTTAACTACGCGGTGTTCTAGCACTGTAGAGTACGTAACCCCCTGCTTTTTCCTTGCGTGATGGATGCCAGGTGTTGGTAAGCTGACAGTTGCCGGCCGCTTATCTCTTTTCTGCCGGCCTCTTATCTGTTTTCTCATTAGTGTGGTATTGTTCCTAGGCTGACGCAGGTTCTAGCATGCTCTATATAAGCCGTCTGGGTTCGTCGTGTCGTCATACCAACCACCATTGCCGTCGACATCGTTATTAGCACACACACGCATAATGTCTGTATTCGGCTTGCGCGATTGCATGGAGTTCGTCGTCGTCGCCGAACTCCTGCAGGCGGTACCTCTATTACAGGCTATTGTGTGAGTATTTCTTTTATTTATTTATTTATTTATTTCTATTTTGTTACTTTCATAGCTCTCCATAGCTCATACCTGTTTTAACTTATGCCTTTGCATATTGTGACTCTTATTGTGTCCTTTACTTATTACAGCGTTCCATGTTTCAACTGGGCCTGCGTCCTCATCGAATTGATGGAGGACGCCCCCCTACGCCGAAGCTGTCAGGCGACCGTCCTGTTCCGAGAGGCGCTCTACGATGCCGGTCTCCTGTCGGCCTTCGGTCTTCATGCCAGTCGTTGGCGCCACGTAATGAGTGACATTGCGTTTATGTACGGCGATGGATATCGCACCTCGACCGCCTCCCCAGAGTCGTGGGACGACGACTTGATCGCCATCGACGCAGCCGTCACCGACGCTCACGCTGCCGACGAGGACTTCGACGACGCCGGAGAGTGGGACGACGACATAGCCGCCATAGACGCCGCCACCGAAGCCCACGAGGTCGAGGTGATGGCCTTCCGGGCTCATATGACCAAATGGGAGCGGGTGATGCACGAGTTGATGCTCATCCACGCCCCATCGACCACATCCGTTTTCAGTCACGTTCACCTCGGCCCCGTCCATCTCCCTTCACTCTTCCGGCGTCGTCGCTCTGTATCGCTACGAATTGCGTTGGCTCGCAAATTGACCGCTCGAGCCGTCCGGAGGTCATTGCTGTCGGCTTTCAACACTGTTCAACAATGCCCTTGACTTTATTATAACTACTACTACTACTACTACTACTACTACTACTACTACTACTACTACTACTAGCTTTTATATTTGTACTTGTTCTTTTTCGTTTTATTAAATTTGCATCACCTCATATTCACGTCTTGTATTGCGTTCTTGTTCCAACTGCGTGTTGGCACATTATATTATATTATATTATATTTTATGTCCATTTTCGTCCTGCTACATTTTATTTAACGAACGGTCCGATTTCCCTCGTCCAGCGGTTATATTGTAGTCATGCATGTCGACTATTTATTCCCTTTTACACATTCGTCTTATCTTTATCGGTTTTAATTTTATCACGTATTATGTTCACTACATATAACAGGCTATAACATACAGCGGTCCCACATCAATGTCGTCACTGCAACTTAGTTGCTGTTTATCGCTTATTAACTCAGCTCACTTGCTACATTGTACAGATTAGCGTCCTTTGATCTCGCGCTATGGCTCACAGCTGGATAAACGCTTCGGCTTACAGTTAACTCCAGTCGTTCGGACGTCCAGTTGTCATTAGCTAACCACTCGGACTGGTCACTCCGTCGAGGTCACGGTCACGTGTTGTCGTGGGTGGGTGAGTGGGTGGGTGGTGGTGGTGGTGGGTGTTATTACGTGTATTTTCTTTGTTCCTATGTCCATCATAGATGACCACCGGTCACTGTTCGTTCCTCCTCCGGTCGCTAGGGGCGCGGCACGCGCATGCGCGCCACGCTCAGCCGCCGCCGCCGCCACCAGGGGGCGCTCAAAGGTCTAGTGCTGCTTTCTGATTGGCTGCGCGCACTCATTAGCGGTGGGCGATATTAGAGGCCTTTTACTTTGATCTTTTGATGCCCTAGATAAGGGGTCTCAGAAACCTCTGCTAACTACTTATAAGTCGTATGACTTCAGCTATGTCCCTTCAGCAGCAGCACCATTCTATGCACCTGTATTATGTTGTTGTTGTTGTTGTTGTTGTTGTTGTTGTTGTTGAATAAACTTTCACTTCACTTCACTTCACGGAAGTAGATGAAAAGTGGAGGGAAACCGCAGATGATGGGGATAAGTGGGAAAATGACAACAACCAAAGCAGTGCAGCAGTACACTAAGTAGTCGGCCTCATCCCTTTACAAAGGGAATTAAGAGGAACAACAACCATATTGTATTACATTTCTTTTCATATCCAATTACAAAAACACGTTGTCAAGTGTATTGGCCTGAGACCGCCTCCAACAGCAGACTCCACCAAACGTCAAGACATGAGAACATTCATCATCCTGAACAGGAGAGAAACGGGGAAGACCAACACAAATGTAGACGAACCATGGAAGAAGAACTGAAAGATACAGGTTTGAAATTGGGCACAAGAGCCCATGATAGAGGGAACTGACGATACCTGAGCGTGACGTATGTGCGACGTCTGTGCAGTGATATATTAAGTAAGTAAACAATGGTAATGATACTGTCTTATATATCGCGGTATCCCGTCCTGCGGGGGGCTGATCAAGACGCTGTACCCTTCAACTCCTGGCACACCTGTTCATTCCAACAACTACTCGACTTCTCTGGGAAGAACATAGCCACGCTGCAATTACTGCGCAAACATTATGCGTTCACATATCCACCACTGCGTATAGACAGGTACTAAATCATACAGCTGAGTGAACTGGAGCAACGTGGAATGAACGAAATTGCCCAAGCTTCTGAACGACAACATGACGATTTGAACTTAGACTACCTCAATTGAGAGTATGGCGTTCTAACCAATACGCACCACAAAACAATGTGCCAGTGACCGCGGCCTACCTTATTAGCGAGCAGGCCGGTTGGACCGATGACGTGCTGGAAGAGATGCTTGGCGACGTGGAGGTCGACAGCACTGAGCGGATCGTCGAGGAGATAGACGTCCGTGTCCTGGTAGACAGCTCGGGCCAGACTCAACCGCTGTCTCTGTCCA
>OY759264.1:12702737-12717737 GCA_963662155.1 Lamellibrachia columna | reverse complement strand
ATCTGATTGACCACTAGTTGACCCCGATGTTGAAATTGCGGCCAACAAGCGACCAATAGCAGGTGTACCCGTCGTGACCTTTATGTAAAACTAAAATCGGGAGTGGCGAGATTGGGATAAAAAATCGCTCGTTAAAAACTGCCTAAAATTATACAATAAACGTCATGGCGTATGACATGTTCTTGTCAGTAGCGCGTAGTAGTGTATTATTTTTAACATTCATACAAAAACTATAGTAATGTTTTTAGGGGAGAGTTTTTAACTTACTACACCTAATAACGTACCTGGGATCTCACAAGGGGGAGGGGGCAAGTTGAGTCTGCCAATAGCTTGCGTGGTTAGGATGTGCAACAGGTTGCGCACTAAAAATCAAACAGTTAAGCCGGGGGTGGCCTAAAGAGTAGGGTGTCACAGGACGTGAGAAGTGGGAGGTAGGATTGGTGAGAGGTGGGACGAGGACACTAAAAATTGGTGTGGGTGGGTAGATGGCCACATAAACAGATTGGAGATGGGAGGTTATCCTCCATAACAGGGAAGTTGAAACCACTGCCACACCCCCTTCCTAAATACGCCACTAACTACACCGGTACCTGGTACTGGCCGATCTTGCCTCCGAGGAAGACGGCATTGGTGGGGATGAGCACAGCGAGTACGACCAGCCCGGCGAGGGCCGCGGGGCCGACGATGTGCCACAGGTAGACCGTGCAGACGACAAGGCAGACCGGCAAGTTCCACAACGAGTGGAAGTAATTGAACATTTCTTCGACTTTCTGGGAGTCGACCGACACCAGGTTGACCGTTTCACCAACGCTGCGCCCGTGTCTCGCCGTGCTCGAAAGCCGCAGAGCCTGAAAAAAGCGCTAGAATTCAGAAATAACAATTATAATGAGTCCATATTTGCGGAAACAATATTACGAGACAAACGTTTGTGTAGGTTAAAGTATTACTGTCACATATATAATACATATACTTATACATATACTTATATATATATATATATATATATATATATATATATATATATATATATATATATATATATATATATATATATACACAATCTAACTATTTTTTTTATTTTGCGATGGCGCCGTGCAAACGGCAGGTAAAGGCCACAAACACTTAGTAAGCGAAAACTGTAACAACTGGGTGGACTTCGTCAAGTCTTGGCTGTGATTCCTGGGCTGAGGTTCAGGTGGACAAATGTAGCTTTCAGTGTAGGGGATGTGCGAAGATGAAGGGACTAGAGGTGGAGATGGATCGGCTTAGTTCAGTGTTTACCAGTTCCAGATGTTAACTTTTCAGGAGGCTAACTGAGATTATTTAGGGCAGTTAATTGTAAATTCAGAAATGGTAGCTAAGAAAATAAAGGCAATGAAGGATATTAAATCACCCGTAGTGGATGGAATTTCGCCAAATCTAATAATGGAAGCTGAATAACATATTAGTATACAACTTGCAAGAGTGTTCAACTTGTCATTAAAAGAGGGAGTGGTTCTTTTGGAATTGAAAGAAGCAAACACCATATCTTTATTTCCCAAAGTTCCAGAAATAAGTAAGACCAGTGAGATTAACATTAGTGATTTGTAAATTGTTAGAGAGGTTAATTAAAGAGCATACGGTGAACGTCCTTGCTAGGCATACATTATTTAATCCATCTCAACATGGATTGCTAAAAGCGAGATCATGCTTAACAAATGTTATGCTTTTTTGCCGAAATCACTAAGTGGGTAGACGATGGATCACCAGTAGATATTATCTACTTAGATTTTCATAAAGCTTTCGACAAAGTACCACATCAAAGATTACTACTTAAATTAAACGCACATGGTATCGGGGATGGCATAATCGACTGGATAGAACAATGGCTGACTGACAGAAGACAGCGTGTTGTAGTAGATGGAGAGGTTTCAAATTGAAAATTGTGGTACCTCTCTAAGTAATATAATACTCTAAGTAACAGTTTTATTAATTTTTATTATTATATTAATTATTATTATTTATGTTGTTTATATTATATATGTAAATACAAATAAATAAATGTTGTTTAGATATATATATATATATATATATATATATATATATATATATATATATATATATATATATATATATATATGTGTGTGTGTGTGTGTGTGTGTGTGTGTGCGTGCGTGCGTGCGTGCGTGCGTGCGTGCGTGCGTGCGTGCGTGCGTGCGTGCGTGCGTGTACAGCAAAGAACACGTGGATCGCAAAGCATGTATCACTCGTACGTGTTACGTTTATTAAATTAATTGGATTATACCAAGTTTTGCATCTTATACACAGTGCTTATGACAAAGCTTCACATATTATGTTTTTCACTGTTAGTTAACAAAGGGGACATTTCCACGAATTCTTACATAATAAACAATTGTGAATGGAATATAAGTCCACATTAGTGGTATGTTTCGTAAAACACTTTGTAACAACGAGCCCCTGTTGAAAACTTGCCACGTTCTCCCCTAATCTTACCTTCCGGTAAACGACTGCGTTGAGGATGGTCCGGGCTTGCATCGATGCCAGGTAGGCTGCGTACAGCCACCAGTGAATGAAGACACAGAAGGCAAACTTGGAGAGACATAGCAGGACTGCGTAAATGATGGCCTGCCACATATACCCGCCCTGGCTGCTCACGAACACGATCAGCAACCTACAAGCGAAACGACTAAGTAACGCGGCAGTATATTAAAATAATAAATAAATACATCAATATATACATGCATAAATACAGAAATACAAAAAAAAATATATACATGTACAAAAGTACAAAAATACTTAAATCAATTAATCAATATTTTACTCAATTATTCAGTCAATAAAGCAATCAGTCAATCATTCATCAACCACAACAGAGTTGTATGTACCTGAGTACGGACAAGTGAATATATAATAATAATAAATGATGATTGATTAATTAATTAATTTTTTATGCAATTCGCCGTGTTCACGGTTAGACAAATGTTAAAATAAATCAAATAAGTTGACAAATAAGTTAAAATTAAGTAAACAACATTAATTAAAACTAGTTTAATATACGTTTAAAATTAAGCTAAAATAAGTTAAGTTATGTTAGGTAAATAGAAAAATAAAAGCTCATGTCACAAACAAAAGCATTGCTGCTGTCTACAGCTGCCGCATGCAAAAAGATGTGTCGTTAAAACTGTTTTGAGAGCGGTAACGAGCATTACCCAGTGTCTGCTCTTCCACAAAGAAGCGACTGCGACCTCACCGTTAATGTGGTATCGCGGGATAGTCAACGCAAACTGGTCGGCGGATCTGAATAATCGGGTCGGTGCTTACAGTGTTTAATAGAGGAATTGTATGTACCTGAGAATGGGCGGATTGGCGAAGAGCAAAGCCATTGAGACAAATCGACAAAACGTGGAAAGGATCATCCAACCTTTCAGCGTCCACACCAACGCCAGGAACAGTGAAACAGTCGTCGTAATGTCCTTCCTATCACCACGACTGCAACACAGGTATTGGTTTTATAACGTATAACATTCGATGGCTACATTAAGAAAATATTTTTTTATTCTGATGAAGTCGAGAGAACCAGTGTTCGAATAATCTTTGGAAGCTTGAGCAGTTTGTTTCATTCAACGTTGCCTTAGTTCACGCAGCTGTAGTTTTGAATACACGGCTATAGACAGTGTTGTATATATGTGTACGTATGGTATTCGAACAATAATCCCATAGAGGTCAAGTTAGTGTTTCTATGAACAAGTCTGCCCGAGTGGCTGCGTTTTCTACCGGAGCAGTTGACGTAGTTATTTGAAGAACAAAACCGTGCGACACTGGCGCTCACGAGAGAAAACCACATCAGCAATACAATGAAGAGATGTGACATATCTTCCTGGGGCCCGGGTACCACTTGAATGAGGCAAGTGAGTCAGTTTGCAGTATACGCATTTAATATCGCCCAGAATACGCACCTAAAGATGCGTGAAATTGAACTGAATAAAACTGGTTCCACAGCCACTCAAGCATGAAATTGGACTTGCACGCCCAACTGACACAGCTGCAAAGTGCGGCAGGTCATGCTTGACTGCCTGTCAGCGCACAGCTGTTAATTGGACACAATAACTACTACTAGTGCAAACCAACCAGCACTATTCGTGCAAACCATCTACATACCATGGCGCCTAGTGAAATAAAGCAAGACATTGCTGAGATAAAGTCCTCGCTAAACTTCATATGTAAAACCTTGGAGGATGTATAATCATCTAATGAAAAAAAATAGAAATCTATCACAGAACTATTGAAAGCATTGAAGGAAAAAGATGAACGCATATATGCCTTGGAGACGAAGGTTAACGAACTAGAACAAAACTCGAGGTAAAGAAACATCCTTGTAACCGGCCTAGATCTACACAGCTTCACACACGCGACATCCCCCAAGATAGATAAACAAAGAACCTGCTCCCGTACATCTACCACCGCTCCCGTACATCTACCACCGCTCCCTTACATCTACCACCGCTCCCGTACATCTACCACCGCTCCCGTACATCTACCACCGCTTCCGTACATCTACCACCGCTCCCGTACATCTACCACCGCTCCCTTACATCTACCACCGCTCCCGTACATCTACCCCCGCTCCCTTACATCTACCACCGCTCCCTTACATCTACCACCGCTCCCGTAGATCTACCACCGCTCCCTTACATCTACCACCGCTCCCGTACAACTACCACCGCTCCCGTACATCTACCACCGCTCCCGCCGACCTGTGCACAGAGGATAACGATGACATCAGCGAATCGGCCATCATGCTAAAAAAACTTTGTTGACTTTGCCAAAAACAAGCTAAACGTGCCACTAAATGATCTGGAAATCACCGTAATACACGATCTTCCAAAGTGGAAGGACGACACACAGCCGATGATTGTGCAACTGCTATCACCCGACGAAGAGTGCACTAATGCGTAAACGTGCGATGTTGCGGGGCAGCAAGGTATGCCTAAATGATCATATATCCCAGACAAACAGTGGGCTATTTCGCGAGGCAAGACGGTTGAAGAAAGACAACAAAACCTTCAGTGTGTGGACCTTAAACTGCAAGGTATTCATCAAGAAAAGCGAACATGCGCAGAGGCTCCACGTTGTCAATGTACAGCAACTACGAGCTATGGTGCGCTAGTATATGCCAAAGAACACTGCGATGTCTACGAACAATGCTATGTCTAAGAACACTACTATGTCAAAGAACAATGTTATGTGTAAGAACACTAATATGCGTAAGAACACTGCCAAGAACATTGCGAAGTCTAAGAACACCGTGTCTAAAACACTGCTATGTCTGAGAACACTACTCTATTTATAACCACCAAATGACAGAACAATCTGATCAGTCATACCTCTTACATCTTGGTGGTATTGAAGAAAATAGTTTAAAACACATTCTTGATCAAAACATTTATAATGAAAATGTCAGAACTCAAGAAATACAGCACTCTTCATATTATGACACTGACAATTTAAACATTTTAGCAGATGAATATAAAGAGCGTTTAAGTATCTTCAGCCCGAACATACAATCTATATATGCAAAATTCAATGAATTGGAAATCCTTATCGAAGAACTCAATACTATTAATTTAAAATTCAATGTAATATGCTTACAAGAAAGTTGGATAACGGACAATAGTAACCTATCACAAATACAATTGCCTGGCTACAAATGTATCATTCAAGGGAAAAGTTGCAGTGAAAAAGGTGGTTTAGTAATTTACATAGATACAAAATTCAAATATGAAATACTGATTAATCTAAATGAATATGAATATTGGAGGGACAGATTATTAAAGTAACCGGCGGAGGGCTACCCAAAGAAATCATCATAGGCAACATCTACCGGCCTCCCAGAATGCTACATGACCAAATTAGGCAGTTTATAAATGAATTCACAGTATTCATGACAAACATAGAAGATAAAAACGAAGTAATATTGGCTGAAGACTATAATTTAAATCTGCTAAAGATAAACGAAAACGAAGCATGTAGTGATTTTGTTTAAATGCTAACAACACATAGTTTCTATCCGCAAATTACCCTGCCAACGAGATTTTTTCATACAACCGGTACACTCATAGACAACTTCTTCCTCAAAACAAAAAAAAACAATCAACAAAGACAAAAGTAGGCATATTATTAAAAACACTATCTGATCATCAACCCTACTTTATACTATTTGACATGACAATTAATAAAGAAGCCTCTCCCAAAGTTATACAAATAAATGTTCAAACGGAAAAAGCCATGACCCAAGTAAATAATGAAATCATTGCATTGGAAATATACAACAAACTAGATAAAAGCAGGTCGGCTGATACAAATATGAACTATGACAATACACAATGCTATTTTAATTGCTAAAGAAAAACATATGCCCCGTAAATTAGTCAAATTTTTAAAATATAAACATAAGAAGTCAAAATGGATAACAGGGATTGCTTAAATCAATAAGATATAGAAACAAATTATATTCTAAATTAAAAAAAACAAGACCCGGCACACAAGAATACAATACCCTAAACACAAACTTAAAAACATACAATACCATATTAAAGAGCAGCATCCAAGCAGCTAAAAACATTTACTTCGAAACAACATTCACCAAATTTAAATTCGATATCAGAAATACATGGAAAACCATCAATGAATTTTTTCTAGGAAGAAATTAAAAGAATTATCTCCCATGATAATTAGGGAAAATAATACTGAAATAACTAACAAATAAAAATAGTAAATATATTTAATACTTACTTTACTAGTATTGGTTCAAATCTCGCTAAAAGTATACATTATTCAGGAGAGAAAAACCACAGGTACTATCTCAAGAATGCACAATAACAAATCAAATCATACACACTGGTGTTTTCCCTAAAAAACTAAAGCTCTCCAAAGTCATTCCCATTTTTAAGAAAGAAGACCCAGCCTTGTTAACTAATTACAGGCCAATCTCTCTTCTGTCAACAATATCAAGTTATAGAAAAAGTAATTAGTAGTAAACTGTATGAATATTTCGAAGATTCTAAATTGTTTGCAGAAAATCAATATGGCTTTCGACCTGGTCACTCAACAGAATATGCCGCCTTAGAGTTGGTAGATAGAATCACTACTCAAATGGACAACAATAAAATACCTATAAACATCTTTCTCGATCTATCAAAGGCTTTTGATTCCATTAATCATAAATATTACTAGACAAACTAAAATACTCTGGGTTGGAGGGCCACACACTGAAACAATTCAACAGCTACCTAACAAATAGAAAACAATATATATAATTGGGCGATATTAAATTTAAAACATTGAATATAAGCATTGGTATCCCACAGGGGTCTATTATTGGGCCGCTATTGTTTATAATATACATAAATGATATTTCACAGTCTAGTGAAATGTTTAATTTTATAACCTACGCTGACGACACTACCCTTTCAAGTACGCTAAATAATTTTAAAAACACGGAGAACATTGATGCTGGTTCCATAATTAATGACGAACTTGGTAAAATAAACGAATGGCTTGAAATTAACAAACTGTCACTATACATAAACAAATCTAGATATATGCTTTTCCACATGCCAAATAAACAAGTAAATGCACCTATGCTCCAAATCAGTAACACAAACATTACTAAAGTTAATGAATTCAACTTCCTAGGTCTAACACTGGACACAAATTTAAAATCGAGGAAACATTCTGAAATCACTTCAAATAGGTGTTCCAGAACAATTGGAGTGTTAAATAAGCTTAAACATATATTACCCCAAAATAAAAAATAAATTATATATAACACTCTAGTCCTACGACATATGAACTATTGCATCATGGCATGGGGCTCTCAATGTGAAAGAATATACAAAGTACAAAAGAAGGCTGTTAGAATAATAACAACTAGTAGATACAACTCGCACATGGATCCGCTTTTCAAAAGATTAAATTGATAAACAAAATCACAGATTTATTAAGATTACAAGAACTCAAGTTCTATTATAAATGTATGCACAACATATTACTATCGTACCTGCAAAATAGGCAGTTGACACTAAATGCAAACATCCACACCCACAACACACGAAGACAACATGAAATACATACATTTAGAACACAACATGAATTTGCTAAGCGATGCCTGAGACACAATCTACCTAATACTTTAAACAATACACCAGCCCTGGTAATAGAAAAAATCATCACACATAGTCTAAGTGGGTTTACGAACTACATCAAACATCAATACATACAAAATTATCAAACCTCGTGCAATATAGCAAATTGTTACACATGTAGGCAGAACCAATAACGACAAAACATGCACGAAACACACGCACGCACTCAACGAACGCACATATTCACAACTTCACAAAGAGAATACACACTTTAAATGCATACACGTACGCACGCACGCACGCATACGTGCATGACATTTCGTTTTCCTTCTATTTGCAAGATTTGCACTTGTTGGACGAACTCTATTAATTTTATTTATTTTATTTTTCTCTTTATAAAAGATTATAACTTTTTAGGCCAACTAATTAAATTTACTAAATTATAAATGTTCCAATTGATAGGTGGCTCCTCGGTAGCGACTAGTTAGTCTTAGAGGAGTCTCCTCACCCTATTACCATAACCTTATACATCTTAATACACACCACGTTCATAGTAAAATTACAAATTTATTGTATTATTGTTTTGTTAACATGAATGTATGTGTGTATCTTTTGAAATGTTGCATTGGTCAAGTAAACACAAATCTTCTTCTTCTTCTTCTTCTCCTTCTTCAAGGCGATAAACTGCCCTACGTACTGGATACTGCGGTATGTAAGAATTCACCTTAGGTAAAAGGAAATAAAAACAACGATTGCTTGAAATTATATTAAATTACATGTTGTAATATATTTCCATTTCCACAACACCGAAAAATTCATTAGAATTACATTAATTAATAATTCCAAATAATATATGTTCTACCGGCCTGCCTCGATTACGCATATTTTTCCCGCGCTTATCCGCAAGCTTCGACGTGACGTCACTGATAATAAGAAAGTGCTACGAGACCGGGACTTTCATTCATTCACTCTACCGTTGACAGCGATAGCGGTTGTTTAGAAGCGTCATAATGGTTCGTTGTGCTGCATGTGATTGTAACACAAACAGTAGTAAGAACAAAGTAACATGTAGGGCTTAGTTGGTTTAAGTTCCCTACGGAGCCAACTTTGTTTTAAAAAACCAAGCGTCAAACCGAAGACGCACAGCTGGCTTTGCCCCCGCTTCGAGAAAACTTGTTTCGACTGCGATCCGGACCAGAGAAGGTGGTAGCCCTGGGTTATTCGGGTGCTAAAATATATTTCAAAGAGGTTGATATGCCCACATTAGTCCCAGTAGTGAAAGCTATGTTGATGCCACCAATCCATAGAAGGTCGACGATCACGATCCATCTGGGATAGAAGCGAGCTGTCTGCGAGCTGTCGGCGCAGATAAAGGTGACGTCGGCTCACGGTGAATTCGGCCCGGTGAATGCGGACAGCATTTTTTGGAGAGTTCGGCCTGCCACTCTGGTAACTTCGGCCTCAGAGCACAACGGGCATAGTGATCTCGGCCCAAACATTTGTGTAGCTAGCACATGAAGTTTAGTGTGTGTCTTATTGTGACTAAAGCATACTATTTATTATCTAATTTGTTTGAATTGATTTTGTTCTACATTTAGCCGAAAGTGTTACTTTGATACTGCTTTTATAGTTTTCGCTTCCTTTCGCATAAAATACGGCGCTATATGTTTTCCATTTTAACACGCAGTCAGCGAGACGATAATTATAACCTTAAAATTATAATATATATAACATATAATATAATACACCAAAACAATAATATTATATACATTTGAATAATTTAAATATATGAAATTGAAATTATCATAATATCTTGTTTCTATATTTCCAATGTTCAACCGTTTCCACTCATCAGGGGAAATTTTCCCCAGATTGTTTTTATTAAATCAAATTTAGAGCAATGTCAACGAAGGTCACTGCGTTCTTATCCAGCAGTCAATACACATAAGACATACCAAGAAACGCGCAATGTGTGCACTGTATGCTGCATTGCACTGTATGCTGCATTGCATTGCACTGTATGCTGCATTGCACTGTATGCACTGTATGCACTGTATGCACTGTATGCACTGTATGCACTGTATGCACTGTATGCACTGTATGCACTGTATGCTGCATTGCATTGTGTGCTGCAAAGAAGACATATCACATTATTTTCATCAGCTTGAATAAACGAAAGTAGCATCAACGAGTGTACGATTAACACACAACGAGTGTACGTGTAGCACACAACGAGTGTACGTGTAGCACACAACGAGTGTACGTGTAGCACACAACACAACGTTTACTTTGCCACATTTTCTTAAATGACACTAACCAGGACAAGTATATCGATGTATTGAAACGTATTCTTCAAAATCAGTTACTGTGTTATGATGCCAACTCTTTGGTATTACAAATCGCAGTTTTAGCCAATGTTTACAATATTTTATTATTTGACGCGAAAACAATAATTTTTGTAGTACCATATTGTTAACAAATAAATATATGTCGTCTATGGCGACTGATCTGCTATACAAATATGAAACCTTCTGCACAATTGAACTTCAAACAGTTTATTATAATACGTAATGAACATCCATCATATACTTTGCAACCAACGGCATCACTAGGAAATTGGATGACTCGGGGGAATAACTGTATCACTGCGTGTTCCACTGTTGTCTGCGTCAACACATTTGCACAACTTACCTATTTATGTTCGAGTGTATATTATCTGTGGCACGCTCGAACCTTTCCACGAGGTTCTTGCATTTAATTCCCTGATCGATATCGTAGAGATCTTCGAACCGCAGACTCTTGCGGTAACCCCTGATCAGGAAGCTGAATAAAGCGATATGCTCGTGCACAATCTGACCAAATATATCACAGAAACTAATAATTTGCAGTAGTATTCACAAGAAACGTACACGAATATAATAATATACGATAACCTGTGACCAAATGTGTGCGTGTGCACGTCATGTCTTAGCAAGATTTCGCAACACTTATTAAGATATATTGTCATCCAAAAAACAAACAGATGGCAGGTGGAAAGGGAAGCAGTTGGCTCATCGGTTATTCATATAATCCTGCCCCTCTGATATATTCGTCAATGTTGTGTATAAACATATCCACGATGCTAGCATTTACACATTCAAAAGAAAGACAATTTGTTCCATTTATTGATATTCTAGATGAGCATGAATACTTTTATATATCCAATCTCCACTGTTCATTCACTAACGCTTTATATGATCTAATCTTAGTAAACGTATATATGGTGGAGTTAAACCATATTCTTTCAGGGGATTTTCATAGACGTTTTCTGAAACTAGAACAAAATTATCTAACCTCGTAATCCACAAGAAAAGTAAGCGTGAAGGGAAGTTTGCATCGGCGTCTGGAGACGTTTTCTGAAATAAAGACACATCTTAGCGTAACATTAGATGGCGTGGTCGAACTCACTGACTTATGTAGTATTAACCATAACTGCAATTATAATCCAACTCACGGCGTCAACGATGTCGTCATTTTGTTCGCCTAACAATAAGGTGTGTTCGTCCTGTGTTTTCGCTTTGCCCGCCTTCTCGACGTGGTCGACGAAGAAGGAAAGAGCAGACTGGAGGAGGTACATTGCGTAGCTGACGTAGAAGATCACCAAGCGAAATGTTCCAGATGTGTCGTCCTGAAACAGGGGAGTTAATTATGTTTCACCAAATTGCAAGACATTGTATTGTGACAGAAGTACAACTGTAGTAGTTCTAGCCGTAACAGTAGTGGTTGTAGCGGTGACGGTAGCAGTAGCAGTAACAGTAGCAATACCAGTATAAGTAACAGCAACAGCAACACCAGTAGCAGTAGCAACAAAAGTAGCAGTAACAGTGGCAATTGCAGCACCAGTAGTATATGAGTGTTACATATAATCACCATACCTCAATTACTTAATATAAACCTCTTTTTTGGTTAATCCACAATAGGTTACAATTTACCATTGTGTGTGATACTTCTAATGTCCTTCAGTAAAAACCATGTAAAGGTTATATATAATTATGCAACACATTTCCAAATTCATATGGCCATATGTTAGGTACTAGGCGAATCGGCAAGTGACTGAGTTGGCTGCCGGTCTGAGGTTCTAACCAAGGACATCATCGTCACGTCCAATTAAGCCGCATAACTAGCCAAGTACGAACATAGGCATAATACTCACAATCAGCATCGGTAGTATTGTATTGGTGTTGTAAACCAGTTGTAGTGATAGTTATTGTTTTTTTAAGAATAAGCTGGAGCAGCAACAGCAGCGGCAGAAGCAAGGCAGGTGTCGTACTCGTAGTGCCTTAAGAAAGTAACTTACTGTATAAAACCGGTGAGTGATGTTTGAGCGTAGACGAATGCCCACTAGCAGCGCAAGAAGGAACCAGAAGATCCACAATACACCGGATGACTTCAATCGTTTCCTGTGTTCTAGTATAATCGTAGCGACGACCAAAGCCTTGAATAGCAAACAAACAAACAATGTATGCATGTATGTATGTATGTATGTATGTATGTATGTATGTATGTATGTATGTATGTATGTATGTATGTATGTATGTATGTATGTATGTATGTATGTATGTATGTATGTATGTATGTATGTATGTATGTATGTATGTATGTATTTATGTATGTATGTATGTATGTATGTATGTATGTATGTATGTATGTATGTATGTATGTATGTATGTATGTATGTATGTATGTATGTATGTATGTATGTATATAGTATATATTATCTAGTCCGCCCCCGTGGCAAGCCCGCAAACCGGCTTTTATTCCGTGCCTTTGCAGAATTGAGTAATTTCGGTCACACGACTAAGTTACATGATCATCAAAGTACATACAGCGGGAAACTGGCGTTCCCGATTTGCTGGCTGGAAAACTGTAAGCTAATAAATTAGTTTGGTGAATAAAGGTAATTTTTTTCGATCAAATTTCAATATCTATAAGTGGCATTAATCAGACATTCAGAGTGCTGAATAAAGCCCTTATATCAGAGTTATTGCTTGGATCTGACGTTGTTGCTCTATAAAGTGTCAGTGGTTTTTAGTTGCCCTCCACCAAATATGTCTCTGTGTTGGGGTACGTCCACCTATGTGCCAAGGAACAAGTTTGTCCCTAGGATATATATATTGTAAAATGCTCAATATCTCTTGTGAAACATAAAGTTACTAACACGCACTCTCATAAAGACTTCCAATTGTTCAGTTTAGTGTTATTTTCTAGTCAAAAAGTTACGAAACTTGAGTTTTATTTCACAATTTTCTAAAAAATGCAGTGCCAAACCTTGTTTTTTTTTGTCTGGTTTATTTCATAGATAAAACAGAATTTGTAAAGATTGTTATTTTCTAATAAAATGTCTGTCACAAACATGACGTTTTTTTTACATAAAAACAAGACAAAGCTGCACTGTTCTTGTGTATTTGCCGACATGGGGCAAGTCCGGCCCATGATTGGGTAGGTCTAGTAAGTGTAAAATTTTGATATTATCTTGTAACAGTTTTGCCATTTGTTGATTGCACAATTGTGGGCAAGATATTTTCGTTAAAGTTTAGGCCGAAATTGACAATCTAGCTCTACAAATACAATATCTATATCTATTAGAGGGTCCAAGTGGCTGACTAGCCCTTGTCTCCCTTATATATGTAGATATGTATGTGTGAATGTATGTATGTATGTGTGTGTGTATGTATGTATGTATGTATGTATGTTTGTATGTATGTATGTATGTATGTATGTATGTATGTATGTATGTATGTATGTATGTATGTATGTATGTATGTATGTATGTATGTATGTATGCATGTATGTAAAATTATGCATGTAGGATTATGCTAGTTAATATGGTTGAATTTTTATGCCCATATCCGCTACTGCATAATTCCTTTACACAAAATAAAGTGAACATATAAATTATTTCGAAAAAGCTTGACTCTACAATACCGTCACTGCACTTAGGTCGTAACTGTGTGTAAAGCATGTGAATTTCCGGTTCCATGTCCACAAGGTATTGTTATGTTTAGCACTTTATGTTTGAAAACATAAACGTGCATGTATGAAAATTAATATTGATAACAATCGTGCATACTATCTTGTTAATTTGATCGACCATTTTGGAATGTGTGAATATGCATTATTATGTCAATATTTTGCAGGGTTCATTAACATCACCATTGTAACGCTCTGTAACGCTGGTCGAAGTAGCGATGCAGGTGATTCAAGCTGGAGAGACGGCACTCCACGATACACAGCAACAACGAAGTCGAGCAGATGCAAAGTACATAATATCGCAGCAATCACCTAGAACGTCACAGGCACTTCAATCACGTCACATTAATTATCAATCGGTTCTAAATTAATGTGACATAAATTAAATAGGTGTTCAACATTGCGCTCTAGTGTCGCCGTTGTATTTGGTTTGAAGCAGTAATAACATAGTCCTCTGAAGCCATCATGTCAACACTGCGTAGTTGTGATATTTATTGTTGCTCCTATTGTGATATTCATAACTTAATGATATATCCCATAATGTAATTAAAAATGTATTAACGTAAGCGTATGATTAATGCGTCTAGATCATCACCATTGTCGTTGATCTACTTGTTTTAACTAACCTACGAACATACTTGTTATCGTCTGAAAATGTTACTATACCTTTATATATATATATATATATATATATATATATATATATATATATATATATATATATATATATATATATATATATATATATATATATATATATATATATATATATATATATTTGATTGTTGAGATATTCTGCTTACCAGTTTCATTCGACAGAGGCCGCTGCAGGATCCCATGCGACATC